>CAJVQA010011068.1:0-10962 GCA_910591915.1 Cetraspora pellucida
CTATAAATAAATAGCAATAATTAGTCTAATAATAATGTATTTGTAATTTATTAAATAAAGTACGCCATTTCGCGTTTTAAAAAAAAAAAAAAAAAAAAAAAGAAAAAAAGTAACTTAATAACAAAAATTGACAAATGCAAGAAGTATTTACAAAATAAAGAAATAGAAGAAAATAGCTGACAATATTAGATAAGAATCAACAACAATATAAATACAGTTCCAGATGTGCTAATAGAGAAGAACAATAATATAATCAAGTCAGCTACCAATCAATTAATAGGATATACAAGAACAGAGGAACTGAGGAAAAATGAACAGAAACTAATAGGATTAAAAATATTAGAAGTCCTAAAAATAAAACTAATTAAAAAACAAAAAATAAAGGAGAATGTTAGTCAAGAGTTAGTAGAGATCTTAAGAAGAAATATATTAAGAGACAAAAACAAATACACAATATATACAGATGATGCAACAAATAAAAGAAATAAAGAAGAGGCAATAGACAAAAACATGGGTATAAGTTGAGTACAAATAGCAAAAGCACAAAAATTGATTGGAAGAAGAGGTAGCATTAGGAGTAAAAGGATAGCCTATATTTATTATAGCTAAGGTGCTAGCAATATAAGCAGCAATCTTAACAATACTAAAAGAGAAAAAATTAGTAATATTTACAGATAGCAATGCAGCAATTAAGAACATTAGTAAAGAATTAGCATGTATAAATAGAAACAAAGTTCTTAAAAGAAAAAATAAACTATAGATATTGAAGATAATAGATATAGTAAAAACAAAGAACATATAGATAGAGTAGGTTAAAGTAAAAAATTATAGCAAAAATAGATAGAATAATAAAGCTAATAGCTTTGCAAAAAAGGGAACATTAAGCAGAAAAATAATTTTTCTAGAAGAAGTTAGCCATGAAGAGATAGAGTACTGCCTAGAATAAGAAAACAAGTAAATAGACATACTTGCAAGACTTCTATATAAAATAGTAACAAATGCCAGACTGAAAGTAGAGTGAAAAGAAACAATAATGATTTAGAATATAGAACCAAAAGCAGAAGTAATGATATATGATTAAACATACTTTTGGAAAAGGCTAAATTCATTTAAAGGAATATACTGCCTAACAAGAAGAAGCAGTACAAAAAAAAATGCTTTTATGAAATATATGTTGGACAAGCTCCTGACATTAGAAGAACTTAATAGAAAAAGGCCAGATATATATATAATAGCAAAATGTCAAGTTTGCTAAAGCAAAGTTAAAAAAACACAAAAACATTTGGCATCATGTAAGAAACAAGCAAATCTATGAAAAAGGATACAGAAAGTATTGATCATAACAGTATAGAATAGTTTAAAAGAAGAAAAAAAAATACGAGTTTTACCTTAAGTATTATATATGACACTTTTTAGACAAACAGAACGAGAGGAAATAGAAATAAGAAAAGCACTGATTAAAGGCCTAACCTCAAGAACAATGCAAGACAGATTATCTTAAATCTTAAGTACAAAAACAAAACAACAATTTGCAAATATATTAGCAGAAACAATATAAAATACATTCTATGAACAAGTTTGAAGATCTGCTGCGAAAAGGTCAACATATAGAAAAAAGAAAGAGAAATAATGAGTAAAAAGAAAAAAAAAACTAAAGAAAAAAAAAGTCAAGTATAAAGAAGAAAAGAAAGGCTAATCAGCAAGCAATAGAAGAAAGAAAAAAGAAAACAAAAGAAAAAGAAGAGCAAATAAAGAAAGAAGTTAGAAAGATAATTAACAAGCTTGTCATGAAAGAGAGAAGACTCTTCTATTATGGACTTTAAGTAGTTAAACAAGCAGCTTACTTCTGCTAGAAGTAATGCAGCAGGTTGCACTTAGGCACCATTAGAATAGCCAGGTGATGCTAGGCTTAGTTGTTAGGTAAATTTATGTAATTACAGTAGTAGTTTCAAAAATTTTAATAAAGTACTAGTGTGACTTTAAAAAAAAAAAAAAAAAAAAAAATTAATTAATTAATAAAACAAATCAATTAGAAATAATTCAAACAAAAATAAATTAAAAATTAAATAATAAAACAGATTTAAATATTTTAACATTAAGTAAAATTTTTAATTTTATTATATTTATTTTTAATATTTTTTTAATATTAATTATAATTTTATTATTATTTAGCTTTAAGTTTTGAATATAAAATAGATTTACTTTTAAAAATTCTTTTTAAAAAACAAAAAAGATTAAATAATTTAATAGAATTAAATTTTAAAAACTTTTTAAAATTAATTACAAGATCTAATTTTTTACTTAAAAGATATTTTGATGATATTTTTAAGACTATAAGTTCAAAAAATAGAGATTATCAAACTAGAGAAAATGATAAAAAATTGCAGTTGAATTTTATTTTTTTACTAAAACTTAAAATAAATTTGCAAATAAATTAAAAATAGAAATTGGTCTTTATTTATTAGCATTTGAATGTAATAGTTTTGCAATAAATATATTATTAAATTTTGAAATTTTAATATATTATAAAACAATTGATAACTCTAAAAAAAGTAACAAAAGAATATTTAACAAAAATTTCTACTTATTTTACATTTAATGTAAATATATTTTTTTATAAAAATTTTAATCTATATTTATTTATTATTATAATTTATTAATTTAATATATTTATTTAGCTAAATACTATATATATTTTTACTATTCATGATTAATATTCAATTTATTCTTATAAAAAATCAAATATAATATTATTATTAAATATATATATAAGTTTGATACTATAAAAAAGAAGAAAATTGACAAAAAAAGATCTTTAGAAAATTAATTTTTATGTTATAAATTTTATAATAAATTATAAGAAAATACAAATTTTAAAAAGCTATTTTGCAGAGTGTGATAACCTAGTGAAGTGGTCAGGTGGTTAACCCTCCAAGTGGTAGATTAGATGTTCAAATCCTATTGATAGTAAAAATTTGAATAATTATTTATGTAATATTTATATTATAGCAACTGTTACTAATAATTGAATTAGAATATCTGTAATAGTGATTATACTAGTATGACTAGCAGGTTATAGGGCATTCATATAACAGTTATGTGACACTATTCTTTAAAACAAGGTTTGTAGTTACATGAAAGAATGCAAACTGGTAATCAGGCAATGCAAACACTAGATAAGTTCTTGTAGTTATATAAATCTGTTGAAATTAAATAACAAAAAGTTTATTTAAAAAGACTCAAGTAGAGAGGTAGCTAAATCTTTAACAGCCTTACTGTAAAAACTAGCCCAAGAAAATAGATATCAAGATCATAGTATCTAGTCATAGTAGCCAGACAGACAAGAACCTCTGGGTTGGGAGTTTCAGAGATATCACCAACCAGGCTGCCAGATCAAACTAAAGAAAAAGAATATCAGACTGACCTGATATACTAATAGACTAGTTGTAGTTTTATATAGGCTATCTGAATTGAAAATTTGATAAAAAGGCAAATGAAAAAGCAAAGATATACTAAAGTACTGAGATTATGCTATGAAGTAGATACTGAAGTCTAAGTAAACTTTACAAAAACATAGCAGTTTAATAGTTAAGTTCTAATCACAAATATTAGTTCTGCTATAGTAATACCTAAGTCAGCTATAAACATAAATACAAAAGGTTCTGGAAGGTTTATTTTGAGAATAAAATAGTCCTAAGATTAAGACAATGATCTGAGCATCAGATATGACCCAGTAAAGTTAACAGGTTTGCAGGTTCAGAGGATTTAAAGTAGAATATCCAAACAGAGATGTTAGATATGACAATTGGTAGAAAATCTTCAGGCAGACTTCATAAATAGGTACTATAAAAAAGTTATATATATAGCCAATTATATGTTCTTTCTATAATGATCACTGAACCACATTTATCATTGTTAAATAAAATTAAAAAACCCAAGAGATTACTTTAAGTAAAAAATAATTCTGATTTTATTCTAAATTGATTTATATAAAAAAAATAAGATTTAAAAAATTTGTTAATTTTTTCTTTTTTTGTAGCAACAAGCCTATATTATATAGCTATATATATTACAAAAAAATTACAAATTGTAAATCAATTTTAGTAATATTTAATAATATTTTATTTTTTAATTCTTTTAATATTAATGCAAGTTAAATTAACAAATATTTTTTAAAAAATATAATAGTTTTTTTTTTTTTTGTTAAAGTGACCTCTTTGGTCTTTTGACTTTTATTAATTACTTATTGATATTGTAGTTCAATAAACTACTACAGGAGAGCATACAATTAGCTACATGTATAACTTTTCTATATTACTTATTTAAGAAGTCTGCCTAAAGGTTTTCTACTAATTGCTATATTTAATACTTCTGTTTGGATGTTCTACTTTAAACTTTCTAAACCTATAATCTGTGTTAACTTACTGAGTTATATCTAGATATCCAGATCATTATTTTAACCTTAGAACTAATTTATTCTTAAGGTAAACCTCTCTGAGCCTTTTGTATCTATTTTTACAACTGATTTAGATATCACTATAGTAGAATCACTACTTGCAGTCAAGACTTAACTATTAAACTGCTATGCTCTTGTAGAGTTTACTTAGATCCTAGCATCTACTTCATAGCATAATTTTGGTACTTTAGTATATTTCTGCCTTTTTATCTGCCTTTTTACCAAACTTTTAATCCAGATAGCCTATATAGCCTACAACTAGTTTATCAGTATATTAGGTTAGCCTGATATTCTTTTTCTTTAGTTCATTTTGATAGCTTGGTTGGTAGTATTTCTGAGACTCCTAACCCAAAGGTTCTTGCCCATCTGGCTACTATGACCAGGTACTATGACCTTGGTATTTATTTTTCTAAGCTAGCCTTTACAGTAGGACTATTGAAGATCCAACTATCTCTCTGCTTAGAATTTCCTAAATGAACTTTTTGTTACCTAATTTCAATGGATTTACATAGCTACAAGGACTTATCTAGTGTTTGCACTACCCAATTTGTTAGTTTGCATTTCTTTGTATAACACCATACTTATACAGATGCCTCATGACCTGTCAGTCATGCTGGTGTAACTGTCATTACAAGTATCCTAATCTAATTGTTAGTAACAGTTGCTATAATATGAATATTACATAGGTGATTATCCAAATTTTTGTTATCAATAGGATTTGAACATCCAATCTACCACTTGGAAGGTTGACAACCTGACCACTTTACTAGGTTGCTACACCTCCTAATAGTATTTTTGATATAAGTTATAATATTCAAAATTTTAATAAATTAATTAAAATATTTAAAAATTTTAATATTTTAATCAAATAGAACTTTTTATAAATTATATTTATAATGATACAATTTGTAAATAAAAAAAATAAAAGATTAATAAAAAATATTCAAATTATTAATATTAAAAAATATAAGTTAAAATTAATAGCAAATTATATTAAAGCACTTTTTTTATTTTATTTTTTTTTTTGCTTATGCTAAGACTGTAATTATCAGTAATTATTGCTTTTATTATATTTTAATTATAATTATATAACTTGTACAAGGTGAGTATACAGCTAGCCATATATACAACTTTTGGTTATCTATTTTAAATAGTTTGCCTACATAGCAGGTTTTACACTAGCTGTCATACCTGCAATCTACTAGGAGATTATCTATTTAAATACTCTAATCCCTATATTTACACTGACAAATAGTGTACAAGTTTTTGTATATTTAAGTGCTATCTAACCTAACTGTGCCCTCTCTGTTTGTATATTCATTAAGCTGTTACACATTTCAGAATATATTACCAGACTGTAGAACTTTAAGGGCCTCTCTGCTAACTAACTATTCATATTTAGTTTCTTATTAATAGAGCTTATTCTTGCAGAATTCATTTAGACCCTAGCATCAACTTCATAGTATATTCCTAGTACTTATAGTATACTTCTGTTTTTGACCTCAGACTCTTAATTCAAATAGCCCAGTAGGATTATAACCTGTCTTTGGTACTCCAAGATCTGTTTTTCAAGGTTCTTTTTCTTCAATTCAAGACTTTTGGCAACCTAATTGGTGGTATCTCTTATCTGAGGTTCTTGTCTATCTGATTCCTTTTACATTAGTATTTATTTACTAGGTCTAGTCTTTATAGTAGTACTGTTAAAGATCTGTGCTACTTCTCTACTTAGGTCTTTCCAAATAGGCTCTGATTTTCCAGATTACAGATTTACACAGCCACAAGGATTTATCTTAGGTTTGCACTGCCTGTTACTGGTTTGCATTCTTTTGTATAACTTCAACATTGTGCAAATGCCTTATAACCTGCCAGGCATGCTAGTATAACCATGTTACAGATACTAATTCCAACTGATCAACAAAATGCCATTGTCATAATACTATTTACCTTCTGTAATACTAATATAATATAGGTAGTTTTTTTCAAATTTTTCTCATTAGTGGGTTTTGAACTTCCAACCTACTACTTAGAGGATTGACAACTTATTCACTTCACTAAGTTACCACATTCTTATATTAAAGCATTTTTAATAATAACAAAAATATTATTATTATATAAATATTTAGATTAAAATATTTTATCAGTTATTAACTTTTTTTACTAATTACCAAAATACAAAAACTTGCAAAAACAAAATTAAAGTTTACAGAAACTAGTATTAAAACTGTGTTTAAAGGTCTAATAAAATAGAAAAAACTCTTAAAATAGATTAACAAATATAATAGTAAAAAAAAAAAGTCAAACAGTAAGTAAAAAAGAAACAAACTTACTAAATAAATTTTAAAAAATAAAATAGCATAAACTTGAAATCACAAATTTGTTTAAAATATATGAACATATAAAAAAACAAAACAAATAAACATATATAAATATAAATAAGATAAATATATAAACAAAATAAATATATAAGTATTACTAAGTATATGTAATTGTAAACAAACCAAAAAAAGTAATACAAAATACAGCCAAATAATAATACAAACAAAGACAAAAGAGTTAATAATACTAAAACTAATAAGTAAAAGAGCAGAAGCAGAACAAAACTTATAAGTAGTAAAAAACATTAGAGCAAAAACTAGTAAATAGAGATAATTATTTTAATGTCAGAGACATAATAATAGCAGCATTTTGAAAAATAGATTTAATAAAAATAGTAATATTAAGAAAAATATATAAAGTAATAATTAAAATAGATATAAAAGATCTGACAAGTATATAAAGTTGGACAAAAGAGTTAAATTATACAAGTTAATACCTATTAGTAGTGCAAAGTGTAAGAAGCAAAAAAGATCAAACAATACTAAAAAAAAATTTATTATATCAGAAATGTATATAAAAAAAATAAGACAAAAAAACTAAAACAATAAATATAATGATAAATAAGAAAGAGCTATAACAGAATATATGTTTAGAAGAATAACAAAATCAAAAAAAAGAAAAGTTATAATCACAAAAGCAATAAGCATAGTAATTAAAGCAGCAACAATAGATAACTATATAAAAAAAAAATTTAAAGTATTAAAAACAAATATAACTTAACAAAATTACAAAGACAATTTTTTTTTTTAAATATTAAAATAAGTACTTGCAACTCAGAATTTTATTAATAGTATATTTGGCTAATAGTTGCATTACAATTACAGAAGAGCAACTATAGAAAGAGTGTACAACTAGTTACTTATACAACTTTAGTTATTATTTAATTTAAGTAGTCTGTCTAAAAGTTTTACACTAGCTGTCATACCTAAAACCTGCTTGTAAGTTTTCTATTTAAACACTCTAGTTTTTATATTTACCCATTTACTTCTGTTTATCAATAACCCTAGCTAATACATACTGATAAAAATATGCCATAGTTATTAAGTCTTTAAAGTAGTTCACTCATATAAGAAATTTTTAACCTTGTACTAAATTTTCCAAAATCTTCTGTATCTTATTCTTATAGCTAACTTAGTATTACTATAGCTGAGACCAACACTTGCAGTTAGAGTATACTATTGAACTACTATGCTCTTGTAGAGTTTATCTTAACCTTAGTACTAACTTTATAATATATTCTTACTACTTTGGTATTCAATTTAAGTTTTATTAAGAGATAAGTAATAATTATACAATTTTAGTTTACATGTTTTTTAGCATATAATCTTTTACTTTAGAATAGGTCTTAGTAACCTGGTTAGTTTTATTTAATTTCTTTCTAAAAGCTGGCTTTTTGCTTAGCTTTACAAGTTTTAGCTACATTTTATAGATCTAGTTTTTATAGTAGCACTATTAAAAGTTTGGACTATCTTTTTACTTAGATCTTCCAAGTAGGTTTTATTTTTAAACTTGGTTCTTGTAATTTACACAGCCTAAGAACTTATTATAAGTTTACACTATTTAGTACTAGTTTGTGTTTCTTTATACAACATTGTACAAATGTTTAGACCTTTTAGCTATGCTGGTATAACATGGGTTACAGGTATCTAATTTCAACCAATTACAAAAAACAGTTAATTATAACACAGAAAGAATTGCAAATTTTTGCTATTACTAAAATTTGAACTTTAGACCTGCCACTTAGGAGTTGACAATCTATTTACTTTACTAGATTGTCACACCTTTACAAAAACACAATTACAGCAATTAGAAATTAAGAAGAAAATGAAAAAAAAGAAATTTACAGTATAGAATAATAAGAACATTATAAAAATACTGCTAGAACAAAGCATATAATTACCTTCAAACAGAGACTGCAGTAATAAAAAAACATATACAATAAAGATCTAGCATACAATATACCAGATAGCTTACAAGAAGAAAAAATGAAATTTGTCAAAAGATTATTAGTATTTAATAAATATATTAGAATATTAAAGAACTTTTTTAAAAAAATAACACTTGAATTATTATTATATATAACTGTAAATACAGTAAAGAAAAAGCAATTAGCAAAATCTAAAGAAAACATAATAACTAGTTTAAAATAATTTCAGACATAAAAGAATCAGAAAAAGATAAAACTAAAAAAAAAAAATTTAAAGCAGAAAGATAAACTAGTAAAAAAAAGAAAAATATAAAAAAATTAGAAAACCAAAAAACAAGATCTATAACCAAGAAGAAGCAAATACAGACAAAGAAAATAAAAAAATACAGTAATATTAACAATATAAGATTTGCCAAAAGAGATCTTAGAACACAAAATCAAATACCTAGTAAAAAAAATAAGCAAAATAACAGTATGCAAGATAAAGAGAAGTGTTTACAAAACAACAGCAATAATAAAAATGAAGAAAAAAGATAAACAAGCATTTTTATAAATAATCATTCTAAGAAACAAAAAGTTAGCAAAAATAACAACAGATGAAGAAAAAAAAATTTTAATTTACTATAAGATTGAAAGAAATATCAAAAGAAATCTTTAAACTAATTCTATTATAAGAATGCAAAGTTAAAAAAACAATAACAATATACATTCTATTAAACAAATAAGAAAAACCAAAAAGTTATATAATAGTATCATTTAAAAGTTAAGTAGATATGAATATAACTACCAAAAAAAAAATCTGATATAATGGAATTTTGATGTTCTAGAAAGTTAAAACAAAAATTATAAACAAAGAATTTTATAGAAATAATAGCAAAATACAAAAGACATAAAAAGAAAAAGTAATAAAAAATATCAATTTAAAAGAGAAACACATGAGTATATAGAAATCTTTAAATAAGAATAAATACAACATAAACTTAAAAAATAAAAGAAGTAAACAAGAGAACAGAAGCTATTAGAACAAAAAAAAAAAATCTTTACAGACCAGAAACAAGAAAGACCAAAAAAAAAAATTAAAAGTATAAAAAAACTGTAAGAGCAAACACTAGATGTAAAAAGCATATTGTTATATACCAAATAACAATTTAAAATAATTTATACAAAATCAAACAACAATTTACACAAAAATGCCAAACAAATACTAATAATAAAGTAGCAATTACACAAATAACTTTACTTATTATTAAACAATTACTAGAGTTTGGAACTGATTTTATTTTTTTTATATTAAATCTAATTAAACTGATTTTAATATAAGAAAAATAAAACTGGTTCCAAACATTAACAATTACTTAATAAACAGAATAAATGTAAGTTATTTATTTGGCTAAAGAAGTTTTTTTAACAATTAGATCTAAATAATCATTATATATATTATCTAATAATATAATAATAATAATAATATAGCAAAAACATTTTTTAAATAAGCCAAAAATACAAAACAAAAAGATTTTAACACTCTATTTACCAATTACCAAAACATCAAACTTGTAAAAAAGAAAATCAAATTTAAATAAAAACTAATATCAAAACTATAGTTAAAGACTTAGACAAAAAGAAAAAGTACTTAAAACAGATCTAGCAGATACAACAACAAAAAAAAATAAAAAATATAGCAAGTAGAAAGAAGACAAACTTGATAAACCAAAAACTAAAAAGAAAATTTTGAAAAAATAGCATTGATCTGAAATTGCAGATTATTTTGAACCATATAAGCATGTAAGAAAACAAATAAACAAATATGTACAAAAATAGACAAAATAAATATATAAGTATTACAAAGTATATATAATAGAAATAATTTGAAAATACTTATACAAACATAGTTAAATGTTGATACAAATAAAATTAGAAAAGTCTATAATACTAAAGTTAGTAAGTAAAAAGGCAAGGACAATATTAAAACTTATAGATAGTAAAGAGTTAGATCAAGAACTAGTAAATAGAAACAATTACTTTAATGTAAAAGATATAGTTGTAGCAGTTTATAAAAAACAAACTTAATAGAAATAATAATACTAAGAAAAATATATAAAGCAATAATTAAAGTAAACATAAAAAACGAGGATGGCGATCCTAGTGTAGTGGTTGGATTGTCATCCTCCAAGTGGCAGGTCTAAGGTTCAAATCCCACCTACGA
>CAJVQA010011069.1:0-10962 GCA_910591915.1 Cetraspora pellucida
AATATGAAAACCAATTTGTATTTTCTTGCTTTTTTGCTTTATTTGTTGCTTGTATTTTTTGTTTATTACTAAAAAAATATTCAGATTTAAATAATTCTAAAATCTGAATTTACAGTATAAATAATTTAAGTAAATGAATTACAATTATAAATACTAGTTAACAAACAACTTACAATGAAGTATCTGAGTTAGCACAATGAGAGTTAGTATAAGTTATTATATAAAGTAAAATTATTACAAGTTGTGAATCTCTCTCATCTGAATATGAATTTTTAGTTAAATAATTAATTATTATATTAAAGATTAGATATTAAAATCTAAAGAACAAAAAAAACACAAAGCATTATCCAGTAAAAGAGAGTGATGAAGTAGGAGTTAGTATAACAAGTGAAATTAAATTTCAGACATATATATGAGTTGGAATCCTCCTGTTTACCTATTAAATTAGTTAAGTATAAAATTAATATTGAGTTATTTGTTCATTGAATCCTTCAGTTTTGCTTTAGTGTTTTGTATTTGATAGTATTTATAATATCAGTTAACTTTAATTCATATTGCTTTTTATATTCATTTGCATAATTCAAAATAGATTTATTATTGTAATTGCTAGGAAATCAATATTTATGAATGGTTTTGTTTTTGTATTTATCATAAACCCAGGCATTTTTTGATTTATCATAGTAAATATTTTTAATTCTAGACTTATTATTGTTTCTTATTCTTTAAGACTAGAAAATAATTTTAAAAAGTGAGAGATTCAAGTGTTTTTATAGATTTTTTGTAATTATGCATAGTAGGTTATATGAACTAATAAAAATGTAATTTCCTTTTCAAGAATAAAGTTTAGTCAGATGATTTAAAATTACTGCAGATTTTAGTAACACTAAAAGTTAAAAAATTTCTTTTTAAAGAATTAGATAATTTAAAGTTTACTGTGCATTATTAAAAAAAATATATAAATAATGAGAAGAAATGACAAAAATAGAAAAACAAAAACAAAAAACAATTTTTTTTAAAAAAAATAGTTAATCAAAATCAAAGATTTTTATATATTATGTTTATTATTTACTATTATATTTCATGTTTAATACATTTTAAATGTAAGAAAAATGCTATTAAGAAAGAAAAACAAAAACAAAAAGAAGAATATTCTTATACTAGTATTGTTCCTATATGTGCTAAATATCAAAAACAATATTGAAGATGCAAGTTAGCATCATATACAGAATGTTGTAAATTAAATAAATGCAATAATATTATTTGTGATAAATATAAGAAAAAAAATATAAAATATTAACATATTTTACCAAAGACACGGAAAGAATTTGATTTATTAAAAAAAGAAGGATTAATATATAGTTCAAACAAATACAAGTTTATAGAAACTGGCAAATTTTATAAACAAGCTTATTTTCAATTTAAAAAACATCAAACTATAACAAGTATTAAAAAAATATTTGGTCATAAAGCAATAAATTTTCTTAAATATTTAAATGATAATTTTAATCAGAATCATAATTATAGTCAGAAAAATTAGAATCATTGCAAGAATCTAAAACATAAGAAAAAATGGCACTATAACTTTTAAAAGAAAAAGAAAATTTGCAATATATATAACAAAGATTGTATTGATAAACACATATTTGCAAGATAGATAGCTACAGAATTAACAGCTAAAGAGAATGAATTTTGGGCCTTTGGAAATTATTGTTGTAATTGCAAATAAATTAAGAGGTTCTAATGAAATTAATAAGAAATAATTAGAAGATATCAAAAGAATTGATTATATAATTGAAAATAATTTAACAGTAGAGGATATTTTGAAAAATAAAAAAGAGTTGTTGCCTAGATTTTGGTTAAAAAGTTTAAAAGATTTAGAATATTTAATTAAGAAAAAGAAAGAGATAAGAGAATTCAATTCAAAAAGATTTTGGCATCTATATGTAATTTATATGTTTGATCTAGAAGGTTCAAATAAAAGTGTATTAATGCAAAAACTGTTTAGAAAAAAACTTTATTCTAAAACTCAAAAACAAAAAAGTAGATCAAATTGGTAAGATGATTATAACAAGCATAAAATAGTTCTATTTAATGAATAATAAATATTTTATTTAATAAATATTACTTTTTTATATTTTATTAATATTATTTTTACAGATATACATATTTAACATAGAATGATATTGTTAAATATTTGAATGATACTTCTAAAAAAGTTGAAATAAAACATAAAGAATTTGTTTCATTTCTTACAAAACATATTTTTATAATATCATGAAAACTTTTTTAAAAAGTTTTTAATTTTGGTGTTGGAAATATTATAGATAATACCTCAATACATAGAGATTAGAGCCAATTTGAGAGATATTTAGATTTTGTAATTGAGTTTACAAGAAATTAGAGTGTTGGAACAACACAGATTTACTTTCACAAAAGCTTGAAACAAGATTTTTATATGATTTAAAAAATTAGATTTGATAAAGGTGATTATTCTGATAATAAAATAGTTAAAAAAATTAAAGCAAATAGATTCAAAAATAGTAAAGTAATTATTAAAAATAGTAAAATTTTATAGATACAAGATTTTTCTTAATATTAAAAAATTACTTAGCAGAGTATCCAAACTCAAGAAAATTATATGAATACAAATAAGAATTTAAAAACTCTAGTAAAAATATTATTGAGACAAATGATTTAGATTATAATTCTCAGATGAGTGAATATAATTCTGATAACTCTCAATATACAAAAGAAAAAAAATTAAAAAATAGATCTAATGATAAACATAAAGCAGAAATACAACTAGTAAAATTAGATACTAAAAAATTTAATTATAAATTTTTTTTTACTTTATTTATATTTCAATAAATAAATATTTATAAATAAAATTATCAAATATTTTAAATAAATAAAATTAAAGTTTCTATATTATATTAGTTAAAAACTTATCAAATAATAATGTTTTTTTTTAAAAAACATATATAATTTTTTTTTAAAAGAATAATCAATAAAAACTATTTGCAGATTAATTATTAGTATTTTAAACTTATTTTATACTTTTAATTAAATTTATAAAGGAGATATTATTCTATTAGAATATAAATTTTTAGAACAATTGATCTAATATTCATTAAGATATTAACAATTTTTATTTTATTTTTGTATACAAATTTATATTTTTGATAAAAACAATAATTAATTAAACTAATCTTTTTTTATTCTGATTCTAAATTATTATAAAGTCATAAATATGATTTATTAAGTATATTCATAAGATTTTTCTTTGAGAATTTCAAGTCATTTGATTAAAAACTTATAGAGATATCTTATTTTTTCATTTAAAAAATATATACAAATTTTATTCTTTAATATTTACATAACTGTTTATATTAATTTGAAGACTACACTCAAATGAAACATACTGTATAATAATAATTAAGTTAGTGCAGATAACATTCAAGAGTTCTCATATTAAATTTTAAGTCAAACAGATCAATATTCATTAAATAAGCTTGATTTTTAATGAAGCTTCATCTATATTTCTTTATATATTCTTTTACAAAAATTTGTGATGATCAAAATTAGCTCATTCTTTAAAATTTTACTAATGAACCAAATAAAATAATCTTATGAAACTATATGTTTTTTCTTATATAAACATTTTTTATTAATAGGCCAAAGATGATTGTCTTAATAAAATTCTTTGTAAAATATGATTTTTGGTATAATAGCATTTTTTAATAAATAAGATGTACAAAAAATATAAATGAAAATAAAATGAAAATCATCAATATTTCAATGAATATTAGGTTAATTTTTCTGAAAATTTAGATTTTAATAGAATAATATCATCTCTACAAGTTTTAATAAAAGCATTCAAGATAGTTAAAAGCAAGAAACATAATACACAGTAGTTAAAAACTGTAAATTTCTTTTTTTAGAAATTAGTTAATGTAATTGTTAATTAATTATATAAATTTTTGATTTAGTCATATGCATTCTAGTATTCTTATTGGTCAATTTTAGTTTGAAAAAAAAAATTAGTTGGTTTGGTAATGCACAATGATCAACAATTCACATACTAAATGTAGAATTTGAAGACATATAATTATTTCTTTTTTAAGATATTATATAATTTTAGTAAAAGTTAATTTGTATTTCTATTCATAATACTTTTTGATGAAAATACATATAAGTGTAATATAAAAAAATATTTACTTTAGATAAGTTCTTGTGGTTATATAAATCTGTTAAAATTAAGAAACAAGAAGTCTATTTAAAAAGATCTAAATAAAAAGATAGTATAAATCTTTAATAATATTACTATAAAGATTAAATTTAAAAAACAAATATCAAGATCATAGTATCTAAACAGACAATAATTTCTAGATTAAGAGTTTTAAAAATATTACCAATTAGGCTATCAGAATAAAGTAAAAGAAAAAGATATTAGACTAATCTAATATACTAATAAACTAATTGTAATTCTATACAAACTATTTGGATTAGAAGTTTAGTAAAAATACAAGAATATACTAAAATACTAAGAATATGTTATAAAGTAAATACTAAGGTTTAAATAAACTTTATAAGAACATAATGATTAATAATATAACTTTAATTGTAAGTATTAGAAGGGTTTTTTTTAATGTTAAAGTGATCTCTTTGGTTCTAACTTTTTATTAATACTTATATCAGATATATATTTATATTTGAGCTATTAGATAAGTATACAACTGGCTATATATGAAACTTTTCTATATTATCTATTTAAAAAGTCTATTCAGAGGTTCTTTATTAGTTGCTGTACCTAATACTCTGCTTAGATGTTCTATTTAAATTCTCTGATCTGACTTTAATATTAACTTCAGCAAGTTACAGACCCAATTTTTTTTACCTTTAATCATATAATTATAATCTTTAAACTATTTTTATTCTTAAGATAAATCTATCAGAGTGAACTATATTTTCTTTTTACTATTAACCTAGTTTGATGCTATAGCTAAGATCAATACTTACAGTTAGAGTTATTCATTAAACTACTATTATTCTTATAAAATTTATTTAAACCCTAATACTTATTTTTTTTGATATTTTTTCTGTTATTCTTTATTTAAAACTAATAAAACTTTCTAGACTACCAATTCAGATGGCCTAATATAATATACTTATATATCTTTTTCTTTTAACAATTTTGGTAGCCTGGTTAGTGCATATGCTTTCCTTATATACCTGTTATCTGATTTATTTAACAATTTCTTTGAGGGTGTTTCATAGGTTTTCATAGTCTGACAGCACTTTCAAAAGGTTGTGCTATCTTTTTGCTCAAGATTTTCAAATAGGTTTTTGGCTTCTCAGTTTCTTAGCCTTTTACACCCAGTGGTCTTATTATAAATTTGCACTAAACTTTATGTAATATCAGTTTTTTCACATTTCTCTATATATATATAATGTTATACTTTATATAGATGCTCTAAGTTTCCAATATTAGATAAGATTCAACTTGATGTATCTAAGATTACAAATGCTTAAAACCCAACTGATTGACAAGAAACAGTTACTATAATACAGATATAATTTCTAAAATTTATTGTCTGTGAGAATTGAACCTTAAATCTGCCACTTAGAGATTGACAACCTATTCACTTTATTAGGTCAATATACTTTTACTGCAAGTATTAGTTCTGTCATAACGATATTAGATTAGTTATAAAAATATATATAAAAAGTTTTAGGAGGTTTATTTTAAAGATAAAATAGTTCTAAGATTAAGATGATAATTGGAACTTGACCTAATAATATTAATACAGATGTAGGTTTAGAAAGTTTAAAATAGAATACCCAAACAGAAATGTTAGATATAACAATTAATAAAAAACCTTTGAGCAAATTTCTTAAATAGATAATATAAAAAAGTTATATATATAGCTAATTATCATTTTTTTTGTAATAATTTATAAAATTACATTACCAAAAAAGTTATTAATAAAAGTCAAAAGGCCAAAGAAGTTACTTTAATTCCAAAAAAAAATAATATATAAGTTTGTTTATACTAAAAATATTTTTTTGTATTATGTTTAATTTAAAAAATAATTAATTTTATAAATATAATAAAAAAAATTTTTTTAAAAAATAAGTAGATTTATGTATTACAGAATTTTAAGAGTAAAGTATATGTAGATTATTTTTTATATGATCTTTGTAATACAATATAATTTTTATAAAAAATAAATCTTTGCTACTAATAAAATTTTTTATTATTAGAATATGGTAACCTAGTAAAATGGTTAGATTGTTAATCTCCAAATAGTAGATCTAGAGTTTAAATCCTATAGACAATGAATTTTGAAAAATAGGTCTATTACAGTAACTGTCTCTATTAATTGGTTGAATTAGTGTATCTGTAACCTTTAGTTGCACCATCTTAAATAGGAGTTTGGGCATTTATGCTAAGTGTAACATTACACCTATATAAAAGAATGTTAATAACTGATGTTGTATAAGACTTTAGTGCAAACTTATAATAAGACCACTAGACATGAAAAACAAAAGAACTGAAGAGTTGGAAACCTACTTGAAAATTCTGAGTAAGAAGATAGCATAAAACTTTCAAAGATACTGTCAGACTGATGAAAGCTTATGAAACACCTCTAAAGAGATAGGCAAATAAACTCAATAACAAAATATGTAAAGAAGTATATGACCAACTAAGCTGCCAAAATTACTAAAGAAAAGAATACTAAGATATATTATACCAGGCCATCTGAATTAGAAGTCTGAAGAGTTCTGTTAGTTCTAAATAATAGTTAGTAAAGAACAATAGAGAGAATATTGAAAAGATGGATACTGGAGTTTAGGATGAACTTTACAAGAGTAAAAGTAATTTAATAATTAGTTCTAACTGTAAGTGATGGTTTAAACCAAAGTGATACTAGGTGAGCTGTAAATATAAAATACAAAATGTACTGATAGATTTAGTACTAAGTTAAACATAACTTAGTAATCATAGCATATTTTTATTAGTTTACTAGAGTCATTGGTAGAGTGTGATAGATATAGAATCAAAGTGTTTAAATAGAGGACTAACAGGTGGATTCTAAGTATAGTAACTAGTATAAAACCTTTAGACAGACTACTTAAATTAGACAATAACTAAAGTTATATGAGTGGCTAGTTGTACACTCTTTTTATGATCACCTCTGCACTGTTACATCAACAGATGTTGGCCAACTGATATTACTAATAAAATTCTGAATTGCATGTACTTATCTTAATATTAAAAAAAAAAAATTATTTTATTGTTATAATTAATTTTTATTAAATTTTTATATAATATAGAATAAAATATATTCTTTATAATAATAAAATTTTAATAGATAAAATATTTTAAAAAAACATACTTATATATATTGCAAAGTTCTTCATAATGCCTTCAAATTTTTTATAGTTATACAAAATTGTTAATCATAATTGGTTCAAATTATATGATCTTTATATGATTTATATAAACAATTTATAATATCTAATTTTTAAACATATATATTTCAATCAATATTTAACTAATTTTAATGAATTTATTATTATTAGAATCAAAAAAACATATTCTATAATTTTTAATTAATATTTAAAAGCTATTTACTTAAGAAAATATTTTTTATTTTTAATTAAATGAAAATTTACCATAATTTTTATATATAATTTAAAAATTATATACTCTATCTTTAATTATCTATTTTTTTTTTATATACTAAAGTCTTTGTTTTTAAAAAAATATTTTTATTCAAGTTTATAAAACACAAATATTACTAAGAACTTCTTTATATAAGAGGTTATAAATAATTATACATGCATTTTTAGTAGCTAATTTAAATAGTTTATATATATATTACTATTAGTATTGAACTGATCAGATTAATTCAATTATTTAATTTAATCAGTTTAACCAATAACTAGTTTAATTAAACATCTTTAATATTAATTAAGTTGGTTAAGTAGTCTAGTTATAAGAACAAATTAACTAGTTAAACTAATTTAACTATAATTAAATTTTTTGTTTAATCTGATTTGTTAATTTACTAAATTATTTGATCAATTTAATCAAACCAGTTTGACTATAAATTCTTTGACCAATAACTAGCAAACTTATAGTCAATCATTAATTTGATCAATACTAATTATTATATAAGTTTTATACTAGATATTATAATTGTAAGTCAACTATAGGTCTTGTCTATTTAAACTCTTTATATATTCAATTCATCTTGTATTATAAAAATATCTTCAAAATACTGTTTTATTTAAATTTTTGATTTTTATTAATATCTTTATAACTATTTTATTTTTGATAAGAGACTTACTAAAGTTTATTATATTTTAAACACAACTAATTTAGTTTTTGCAATATATTATAATTATTTAATACTTACAATTATAGGAATTGAAGAGGTGTGGCAACCTAGTGAAGTAAATAAGTTGTCAACCTCCAAGTGGCAGGTCTAGAGTTCAAATCCTAGTAATAGTAAAAATTTGCAATTCTTTCTGTATTATGGCTAACTGTTTTCTGTGATTGGTTGAAATAGAATACCTGTAACCTATATTATACCAGCATGACTGAAAGTTCTAGACATTCATACAACATTGTACGAGGAAACACAAACTGGTACCAAGTGATGTGAACTCAAGATAAGTTCTTAGGCCATGTAAATCACAAGAACTAGGTAGAAAGATGGAAGTCCACTTGGAAGACTTAAGTAGAAAGATAACCCGAACCTTTGATAGTGCTACTGTAAAAACTAGACTTATAAAATTAAGCTAGAACTTGTAAAACTGTGCAAATATGTCAGTCTTTGAGGAGGAATCAGATGAACCAACCAGGCTGCTGGAATTACTGAGTTTTAAAGAAAAAGAGTACATGCTAGCAAACATGTAAACCAGAGGTACAGTCTCATCCTATCTTTCTAGGCTATCTGAAATAGCAACTTGGTAGAACTTGAATTAAATACCAAAGTAGTAAAGATATGTTGTGAAGTCAGTACTGGGGTTGAAGTGAACTCTACAAGGGCATAACAGTTTAATGGTACACCCTGACAACTAGTGTTAGTCTCAGCCATAACAATACCAAGTCAGCTGTAAGAATGGAATACAGAAGATTCTAAAAGGTTTAGTACAAGGTCAAAGGTTCATCATGTGAGTGAACTGCATTAAAGACTTAGTAGTCATGGCATATTTTTACTAGTATCAGTCAGGGTCATTGGTAGGCAGAGGTAAGTGAGTGGATATGGAAACAGTGTGGTTAAATAGGAAACCTACAAGTGGGTTTTAGGTATGACAGCTAGTATAGAACCTTCAGGCAAACTACTTAAATTAGATGATAACTAAAGTTGTATAAGTAGCTAGTTGTACACTCTCTCTATGGTTGCCTCTTGTAGTTGTAATGCAACTATTAGCCAAATATACTATTAATAAAATCCTGGGTCACAAGTACTTATCTTAATATTTAAAAAACAATTATAAGAATTGTTAATTTGACTATTATATTATACTATTTTTATTCTTATAAAGTTTATTAAAACCTTAATGAGAATGGTAATCCTAGTGTAATGGTTGGATTGTTATTCTTTAAGTGGCAGGTTTAAGGTTCAAATCTCACTTATAACAAAATTTAGAAATTAATTAGTATTACAGAAACTGTCTTCTATCAATCAGTTGGCCTTATGTGACTATAATTCAGGTATACCAAGTTAGATCCTACTCATTATTAGAAGCTCAGAGCATCTATGTGAAGTGTAATATTACACATACATAGAGAAATATTAATAACTAGTATTATATAAGACTTTAGTACAAACTTATGATAAGATCACTAGACACAAAAGACTAAGGAACTGAGAAGACAGAATTCTACTTGAAAATTCTTGAATAAAGAGATAGTACAAACTTTTAACAGTACTGTTAGACCGATGGAAGCTCATGAAACATCTTTATAGAAACAGACAGATAAATCAGATAACAAGATGTATAGAGGAGCACATAACTAATCAGGCATGAAAATTGTTAGAAGAAAAGAATATTAAAATATACCATATCAGACTATTTGGATTAGAAATTTAAGAAGTCTGATGGTTTTAAGTTGTGATTAGTAGAAGATGATAAAGAAGATGTTGAAAAGATAGGTACTAGAATTTAAGTAAACTTTATAAAAGTAGAAATAGTATAACATAGTGGTTTAAGGTTAGCTTTGACTGCAAGTGTTAGGTAACTATAGTGTGTTATATAAAACTAGTTTAGCTATATATAGAACACAGAAGGCTAGTAATAATGCTTCTAAGGATATATTGTATAAAATAAAATATAGAGTCCTAAGGATATGAGTAAGCATCTAGATCTTTTTAACTAACTTATATAGCAAAAATGATCTAGTAATACAGTAAAGATTGCAATACAAAGAATTAAAATAGGCAATACTCCTAGTTGGATTGCAGGTATAGCAGCTAGTGTAAAACTATCAGTGGACAACTTAATTAGACACCAAAAGTATATACATGACTCATTGTACTCTCTAATGTAAAGAGACTCTTTTAAAGTCTTGGTCATAAGTCTTTATATTCTAACTATTGAATAAAAAGTCCTAGCTTCAAAAGAAGCTAATTTAACTATAAAAAAAAAAAAAAATTTAAAACCTTAATATTTATCTTTTTGATATCTTTTTTTATTATTACTTACTAATTACTATTTAGAACCAACAAACTTTAGTTAAATTATTAATTTAAATACCTAGTATAATATATTTTTATATTCTTTTTTTAATAAATTTAGTAACTTGGTTAGTTATATGCTTTTTTACAGTATGTTACAAAAATAACTAGAAAATTTTTATAAAATTTAGATTTGCATAATCTAAATTTTTTAGTTTAGATTTTTAATTACTAATTCTTATATAAAATTTGAAGACAAAAGATATAT
>CAJVQA010011070.1:0-10961 GCA_910591915.1 Cetraspora pellucida
ATTATTTGGCAGATATAAGGTAGAATAATGGCAGTTTTTTTTTCTGTTATTTACCTATTATTCACTCTTTATTCATTTATTCGATCTGTGAAGGTCTCTGATCTTCATTATCCATATTGCATTCTTTTTTTTGAGGATCTTGTTTTTATTTGTTTGTTCTAAACCTCTATTAATGTTTCTTATTACTGCATTACTATCTGTGTATATTTCTACTTGCTTTTCTTTTGGTATTGTTAATATTGCTGCCTATATTGTTATAAGCTTAGCTATTGTTGATGTTTACCATCCTTCTAAGCCTATTGTTATCTCCTTCTCTGGCCATTCTTGTGTTTCATTTGTTTGGACTCATCCTATACCCATTTTATTTCCAGTTACTGTATCTTTTTTGATCTTCATGTTTGCTGTATTGTTTGTATATATTATATACTTGTTCTTGTCTCTTGTTATATTTCTTCTTAAGGCTTTTATTATTTTTTGGTTGATGTACTTGTCTAGTTTTTGCTGTTTAATGATTTCTATTTCTAACTCTTTTATTATTCTAATCTCTTCAAATTCTTGTTCTTCAGTTTCTGGTTGTTTCATTTTTGATGTTTCTGTTATCTGGTCTATTGTTATATTAATTTTACTACTGTCCTTTTTTATTAACACATCTGGAACTCTGTTAATTTTATTGTTTGTTCTGATTCACTGTTGGCATTTATCTTCTATATTCTCATTTGTCCTAGTGCAGCTCTCACATTTCTTTATTTCTACAACCAATTTGTCTTCTTTATTTTGCATTTGCTAATGTTCTATTAGCAATTTTTTTCTTCTTTTTAACTATTTTTCCTAGCTGCTTATTGTTTTATGCACTATATATTATCTATTTTTTCTTTCTCCTATCCTCTGATATACTCTCCTATTTAACTTGCATTGCTTGTGTATTATGTCTATTCATTCTAAAGTGCTTTTTAATCTCTCTACTTTCTGTCGTGTTAAGCACTTTTTGTTCTATTACTTTGAATCAACTTGCTTTTTTTTTCTTACTTGACAGGCTTTGGTAATTTTTTAACTGCTGTTATGTAATTAATCTTTCTTCTTTCATATTAAGTAGTTGGTTTAAATATATCAACCCTTCTTTATTTATTTTATTTCTATATCTTTTCTATAAATCGATGTTCACAAGTTCACTTATTTTGGTACCGTATTCAAACATTGTTCATAAATTGTTTTTTGTTCTTATGTTTATTTTTAGCTTTCTTGCTTTTAATATTATCAAGCAAGCTAAGTTGTTCTTTCAGCTATTTATATTCTCTGATATCTTCTCTACTTTCTATATGTCTTCTGTTAGGCCTGCTTTTTAACAGTCTTGAGTTATTCTTAACTTTGTTAACTATCCAAGTCCATTTTGTTTATTTAATCTTGTTACTAGTCTATCTACTTGTTTCATTATTATCTCTTGTCGTAATGTTCTGCAGCTTCCAAGGTCTTTATATTCTATTATACAGTTTTCTAATGTTATTTGCAAGTTACTTTTCTGTTTTGCCAGACTTATTATTGGTTGATGTATTTCACTTAAGCTCCTTTTTGACATCTTTGTTAGTTGTAACATGTAACTTAGTTTTGATATTACAACTATATTGTTTATGTATGCAATTTGACTCATTGTCATTTTTTTATATCTAAGATCTCTCACTGTTTGACTTATTATTCCTTTTGCCTTTTTCTTTACTAGCACTTCACATATTCTGTTATTTAGCCATATTCCTAGCAATTAAACTATCTTGTTTCTCAGTTCTTCTATTATTTTGCTTTTTCTAAATATCACTTTTCTTTCTTCTTTCTTCATCTTTGTGTTTATTATTAGCAGCTTTGATTTCACTCTATTTATTTTAATATCATTTATTGTAAAAAACTCTTCTATTATTTCTAAGATCTTTATCAGCTGCTGTTTGCTATTCACAATCCATGTTGTATTATTAGTATATGCAATTGTTGCTTGATGATACCTTGTACTATTGTTGCATAGTGTATTCTTTCTTATTTGTTGCTCTACTGTTTAGCCTAAGCTTTCATCTTCTTGTACTCTTTCTAATAATGGATTATAGAAGAGTCACTATATTAATAGTAATATCACTTCACCTTGATCTATATTATCTCTTGCTATTATTTCTTCTATTAGGCTGTAGGCTGTAATAATTCTTAATTGTCTTTTATGAAATAGGTTTAAAATATATTTTATTGTTCTTTCAGGTATCTTAACTCTTCACAATACTAGTTCAAGACTTTCAAGTAGAACTGAATCAAATGCCTTTTTCATATCTTGCAAAAGTATTTATACTTCTTTATTCTTTTCTCTTGCTTCTTCCATTATCATATTTAGAATATGTACAGGTTGTTCTGTTGAGTTATCTGAAAGGTCTGCATAATTTGGTCCTCTAGTATTTTTTTTCTATAAACACTCTGGCAAGCCTTTTTGTTATCACCTTTGTTATGACCTTTCTGAATGTTTCTATTAGTGCTATTGGTTATATATTGTTTAAACTATATCCTTATTAAACATCTTTTGGTATTGAATAAACTTGTGCTATTTTTCACTTGGTCAGTATTTTTTCTGCTTTTAGGTACAGATCTGCAAAGCTTCTGAATACTTCTTGTGTTTTTCCTCCTGCTCGTTTTATCAAAATATAGCTTATTCTTGATATACTTAGAGCTGTTCCTGTCTTTGGCTCTTTTAATACTTTTTTCCATTCTTTTTTGCTAATTTCTTGTTTGACTTTTGCATACTATTCTTCTTTTATGTCCCTTTGTAATCTGTATATTTCTTTTCATTTTTCTGAAATCTCTTCCAGTTTAGTGTTTCTTTTCCTAAACTGCTTCTTGTAATGTTCTGCTACTCCTTTTTTGACTTCTTCTGGTTTTATTATCAAACTTGTTTCTTCTTCATTCTACTTAATGAATCTATCAAGTACTATCTTCTTGTATAGCTTATTTAATAGACTTGCTATTATTTTCCCTTAGTTCGTCTTAATCATTTCACATCTTTTATCTATATTTTCTTCTATTTGCTTTCTTTGAATTTGCTCTCATTCTTTTTTTTTCTTTTCTTGTAGTAGTTTTCTCCAACTCTTCATATCTTCTATCTATGCATTTGACCATTGCCTCTGCAATTTTGGCAGTTTTGTACTGATTTTCTTGTCTAGTTCTTTTAATTGTTTGTTTACTTTGCTTCCTTCTTCTTCTATTACTTTTTGGTCCTTTTTTGTCTTCGCATATTTGATTAGTCTTTGTATTTTAACTATGTTTTCTTCTAGTTGCTGTTCTTTTTAACTTCTTCTCCTATTTATTATTGTATTGTATATTTTCTTATTGGGCAAATGCTTGCTTGCTGCTATAATAATTGCTTCTTCTATTACATCCCAAATATTATTTATTTTGTTTACTCTTCCATCTTCATCTTGTTTTTTCTTTTGAATGTTCTTTAGGGTTTCTTTAAATTCTAGTCATTTTTGTAACTCTTGTGCATAGTTTTCTCAATCTTCTGTTTTTGTTGATCATACAAATATAGTGTTCTTGACTGTTTCTTCCTCTTAACCTCTGCTTCACTTTTTCTTACTATTACATGTTTGATTCATATTTTTGCCTTTACTATTTTATGATCACTTTCTGTAATTTCCTCTGCTTCTTCAATTTCTGCTTTTTGCAACCCTATTGCAAGCCTATTTGACACCTATATATAGTCAATTCTTGTCACTGCTTCTTCATTTGACTATGTATATTGTTGCTCTGTTAGGTACATATCTCTGTATATGTCACTGAAATCCTGCTTTTTCATCCAATTAAAAATTGGCAGTCTTTTGTAGTTTGTTGATTGTGGATGTTGTCTGTCTAATATATTGTTTGCTGTATAGTTAAAATCACCTATTATGACTATTTGTGTTTGTCTTTTTCTTTTTAGAACTCTTTTTACAATTTTCTGTTAGATACTCTTTCCTACTATCTTGTCATTAGATGGTATATAGACTAGGATTATTACTAACTCTAATTGTTTAAAGTAGAATGTGATTTCTATTATATATTCGCTTATTTTCTTAACTGCACCAATGTGCTTCTCTTATTGCCCATCTACTAGAATTCCAATGTCTGATCCTTTTTTCTTGTCTTCTGCTGCATTTACTCAATGTCCTATATATTTATTGTTCATCATATATGTTAGAAACTTCTCTTCTCTTTTTGTAAGGTTCGTTTCAGTAATTTCCAATATCGCAATTTCTTCTTTTTCTGCTCAGCTTAGCAGACTTTCAAGTTTCCAACCTTTAGTTTTAAGTCCATTAATGTTATAACATGCAATTTTAATTTATTTCTTTTCTTTCTTCCACTTCTCTTTTAGTTGTTCTTGCATCATTTTTGTATTTTTGAATCTTTCTTTCCACTTTCTGCTTTCTTCATTTCTAAAACCAGGAGATATTTCTTTTCTTCTTTCTTCAAACATTTTTCTTTCTTTTTGCAGAAAGTTTTTGATCTCCTTGTCTGTATTCTTAAGATCAACTGGGGCACTCTTAGGAGTGATCAGCCTGATCTTCTTTTGTACTTAGATATATACTTTTCAATCTATTTAGTCTGTCTAACATCTGACCTAAAATGTTCTTAATTTGTCTAATTTCTGAATAAGGTTGTGTATTTAATTTTATCTTTGCTTTTTTCAAGTTTTCTCTTTCTTCTTTTATGCTGGTGCTTTTGTCTCCTAACCATTCTTCAATATTCTGTAGTTGAAGATCACTTTTTATTATTACGTATCTTTTGTTTGAATATTGACTATTTCTGTCTCAGCTACTTTCTCTTCTTTCTTTATTACTTATTTCTTTTCTTCTTTTTGCCTCATTGTTTTTATCTCCTAACCATTCTTCTATGTTTTGTATCTGAGAATCACTTTCTATTTCTGTATATTTTCTCCATAAACTTTGACTAGTCCTATCCCAGCTTTTTTCTTTTCTATCTCTGAGACTTTCTCTTCTTTTTGTTTCTCTTGCCTTTTTATTTACTCAGTATACTCAAAAGTTATTATACATGATTGGTTTAGACTAGGCTGTTTTCATCTCTTTTTCTGTTACAAATATAATTATTGCAGTTTTCCTTTGATTTCTATTTCTATTTGGTGGGATATAAACCAATCTTGCATCTTTGCTTCTTAAATATTGTAATAATAGAACTTCTGAAGCCCTACTCAGCAGCTCTGTTAACTTTGCTGTATACTGTCTTTGCTTTTGTCTTGCCTTATAGTCTTCTTCTCCTTCTGTTACTCTTACCAGTTTGTTGCTATTGACTGATATAGACCACAGGATGCTTCCCTCTTCTATTTCTTCTATTTGGATTACTGTGAGAGACTTGAATTTGGATCTCTTAATTCTTGTCACTTGTACTTTCTTGAATCTTCTGCAAATATATTCTAGTTTTTTTTTATTTATGCTTGTTGGTAAGTCCCAAATTGTTATGAACTTTTTGTCTTTCATTTTTTTGTCATTATTGTTTCCTTGGCCTTTTTTTAGTTCTTCTTTGTTTTTTTTTTTCTATATTCTTCTCTTTTATCACTTGGTATACTGGCTCTTTTATCTTGGTACTCTTCTTCAAGTTTCTTTTGCTTCTTTCTTCTTTCTTTAATATCTTTCTCTGGTATTATCCTGTACCAGTCACTTTCTTTTTTTCTAATTCTTTGTATTGCTTCATTTCTACCAAATTTACAGTCGAAGTCTACTTCAATCCACAAATTTTCTTATTATAAACCTCTCTAATGTCTTTAATATGTTCATTATTTTTTAATGACCAGCTGATAAACTTTATACACTCTTCTTTTGAACCTTCAGGTTAGTGTTTTGAGTTGGTAAAAATTTTTCTAATTGATTAGTTGCCAACTATAGTTGCAACTAATCAACTTTTTCTATTATGTGACTAAGTTTGTTGATTGGTTAATAAAACTAAAGAAATAAATATGAACTAGCCTGAATAGATGAAATATCTCAGAATTTGACTAGTTGATAATTTAATCAACTAGTTGTTTCAAAATTTTCCAAATTGATTAGTTGGAAAGTTGTCAACTAGTTGGTTTTTCAACTAACAATTTGAATCACTACTCCAGGTACATTGTATGCAGGGATGTTGGCTAATAGACTGTTGTCTTTATTGCAGTTTCTTTTGCTTAGTGCCTACATGCTTTCTTCTAAGAGGATTCCTACTATATCTATTTCTCTTTCAACTTCTTGTTTTCTTCTTTTTTCTCTTTCTTTTTCTTCTATTGTTGAACCTTGTCTCAATTCTTTACCATCCATTTCTATATCTTTTTGTTTGGTCTCTTTTGTTTGTTTTTTTCTAGTTTCTGTTCTCTGTACTAATAATTTCTCTTCTATTCTGTTTGTGCTTTCTGTACTTACCTTTGTTCTTGTTTCTTTTGTTGTTTTGAGGTTCTCATCTGATAGTCTTCTCTTGTTTGTATCTTCTTTCTTTGTTCTTCTTTTGATTTTTTGGTTTCTTTCATATATATTTTCTTGTTCTTCCTTTTTCTTTATTGCTTCTTGCTGTACTGATTTCTCTGTTTCTTGTTTGTCTTTTTCTTCAATTTCAATTATTATTATATTTCTGTCTTGCTCTGTAAAGTCTAACTTCTTTTCTGGCTGTTTTTTTTCTGCTTTTTCGATCAATTCTCTTGTCACTCTTAACAATGCAACTTCTTCTGGTTTTTGCTCTGTAAGCATTATAATGATTTTGTCTTCTCTGTCTGGCATTATATATGTTTTGCTTAACTGGTTGAAGAATATTTTATTGTATATTCTATTCATTGCCCAGTATGCCCTTCTCATAAAAATTGTTGATAGACTTTCTCTATGCTCTTCTAATCTCATGTTGTACTTAAGTCTATATATTTCTGATTGGTTTTGTAAATTTTCTATTTACTTTATTTTCCTTATACAATCTTTGTTTACTTGTTGTATAATCTGTCTATCTATTCTAGTTTAGTAGTCTGTACATGTTTGTTTTGTTTTGCTGTTTCATGTTTTTGTATAATGTAAACAGATCTATATACAGAGTCTAGTATAGAGTAGAAGGCATGGGTTCTTGGGCATGTCCCAGAGGCATGCCCTTAGGCCAAAAGGCATGCCTCTGTTATGTGATTACAGGAAGGATTATTACGAATATGATTGGTCGATATCAGAAATATAAAATTTATATTTATAACATTAACAGTCTCTATTGAATTTATAGAGTTATGGAACACAATATTGCAGAACTCACCTATTATAAAATAACCATATACAATAACCAGTATAACTATCTAATATGGGAGAGCATTAGACAATATACTGGTTTAGTCTTAGATATTAAATTAATATAGAAAAATAAAAGGGAATAATGATAGGGATATATGTATAGATCTAGATAAAGTATTAAAATAGGATGAGATAACAGAACTCAGGGTAAAGAAATAGTAAATAAATAAGAGATACATAGTAATAGAGAAAATATAATAAATATGTAATAAATACAAAATAGAAAAGATAATAAAACTAATGTATAAATAAGTAATAAAAGAGAAATAATAAAATGGAACTACGAGGCAATAATAATTTAATAGTGTATAAAGAAAATAAATAAATAAAGATATAAAAAATAGAAAATATATATGTATGTAGTAATAATTAAATAGATAAGAGGTAATAAGTTAATGCAAAGAGGGAGAAGGAGGGTAATAGAGTAGAAGTAGAATAAGTGAATAGACAATAAAATTTCGGGCTCAAAAGTGTCAAAAAAAATAAGAAACTAATAAGAAAATAGAAGTGATATAAGTAGAAAGACAGAGTTTCAAGATAAGTATAAAGACAAGTTAAGTCGAATTTAATATGAAAGTTGTCTTCTGCTTTGAAATGCCTACTAACTTTGTATTTTATTATATTAATAGAATCAGAGAAAACTTTATTGGGTTAAATATGATGGGTTTAGATATATTCAAAAATTGTACAAAACTAACATTAACACTTTTAAAATAATTTCTTTTTCTGACTTCTATCATTCTACCAAAATGTCAATGCCTCAGCAATTCCTTCTTGATTTAATTTGAATGATTTTCCTTTTATCAACTTTTTATTACCACAGGGTCTCTAGCGAACAATATAACATTTATCATGCTATATTAAGCTTAGATTTCGAACATGTAACTTCTACTGCATAATTCTTTTATCAATATAACAACACATGTCTACCTATTAAATTCCTGATATAGAAAACAACTTAATTAATGCTTCAGAAATATCGTTCAATCATGTTTGGCACCAAAAGTTTCTCTGGGGTACAACTAAATATATAAGAATACAAGATAAATATATAATTAACTATATATGCAGATAAGAAATAGATTATCAATAACTATACAAGAAAATAAATAGATAAAATAATTATCAGTATTCTCTTAAACCCAAGTATGAAATTATCTAACCAAATTAGGATGCATATCGTGGCACCAATTTAACTGTCAGGTTATCAGAATTCTAATAATAAATCCAAATTTGAAATTTTCAAGCATATCGTAAGATCTCTAAATCTGTGACTGCTATTTAAAATAAATTGCTATCTTTGCAACTACAGCAAAATTTGACCATCATTATTATAATCAAGATCATTATTGATAAATAATCACTAATAAAGAAAATGATTATTGTAAGACTAATAACTAAATATGTAAGAAGAATCTTTTCGAAGCTTTAAAATAATTAGATAGATATAAAAATATAATAAATGATTAATGTACCTTATCACTTATCTGAAAGCAAAATAAAAAAATCTATTTTACTTATCTAAAAATAAAGTCATTATCATTCTATTTTTCAATAATTTGTATTATCTAATCAAAAAAGAAAGTAAATATCATCAAAATCGATACGATTAAAATTATATAAAGGCAACTTATCTGAAACTCAGATTGTATTGTATTATTTGCAACACTAAAAAAAATTATAAAAATTATAAAATCATTAAATAAAGCTGTTAAACCGTTACTATGCAAGCTTCCACAGGTTTTACTATGCCTCTTTTATCACAAGGTCTACATTTGACAGGTTTTTTCCATTTTAAAAATAAAAGAGAAGGAAATAGATATATCACAAAATACAAATATTGTCTAGTTGAACTGAACAGTAAGCCTGAAAGGTTTTATCAGCATGTTCTTCAATGTAGTAACTGGCCCATTCATGAAAAAACCACCTACCTTCACAAAGTTGCTGAAGAAAGCTCTTCATCTTGCAAGTGCACCTGTGATGAAGATATTTCAGTCGATCCAACTATCCAAGAAGATAATAGCATATCAGAGTCATCTATACTTCATTCTTATCAAGAAACTATTGTTAAATAGTTCATGCCATCTTTATCTCAGGCACAGTCTGAAAAACTCTATCAAAAACTTCTAAAAGCTATGATTTATAGAAATAATTCTTTTTACCTTGTTGAGAAACCATATTTTCAAGACTTTTTTAATAAATTAAATCCTTCTTACCACTCTCTTTCTTGAAATATGGCCAAGAGGTGTCTTTTAACCAAGATGTTTTCTGACCATACTCTAAAAAAATTAAATACCCTTCCTACTCTTACAGATCTTACAATTTCTCTTGACAGATGGACAGATAATTCAGAAAATTCGATCTATGGGTTCATGGTCCTTAAAGAATGTTAGGAGTTTGTGTTAGATATTTAGGATTTATCTGCATACCACTACACTGCAGAATTTCTTCAAAATAAGGTAATAGAAGTTTTGTCTACAAATGATATCTAAATATCATCTATTATTGCTATATCACTGATAACCCCTCGAATATGAACAAGAAGAGAAGACTGATTCATGTAAATATAAGCAACGCCAAGAGGAAAAGGTACTTCAATAATATAAATATTATATAATTGGAGTGCCTTCCCCTTGGCATCACTCAAACATATTAAAAGTATTAAAGCTATTATGGCTTATGTTGCAACTAGTCACAACAAAAGCTATATAATTTTTAATTATACATCTATTATATCATATAAAACTTATATATATTACAAAATTTAGGAAAAACACTCTAATGTTATCCCTATTCGTTGCTGTTTGCATGTTTTTAACTTGATTGTTAAAGATATCATCAGCTTCCCTAATATTGTTCCAGTATGTAAAAACAATCAAAAACTGGTTAATTTTTTACATCATCATATATCTGGAGTAGAAAATTGCTAAATTGGCAAAGGAATCACAATATCAACTATTACTTATCTACATTTTGTGAGACGAGGTGGTATTCACTTGCTAAAGTTTGTTTGGGAATATCAACCTATGAACAAGGTTTCCAGCACTGTCTTTCACTAAGTGAAACTTCAAATCTTAAATATCCCAAAATCGAGAGTACTACTGTCAAAAATCTTATTCATAATAAATATCACTTTGCCACAAATGATGTATTGGCAAAAGTAATCAAGCCAGTTGTCAATGCAATTGATAGATTAGAATCAAATGATTCTACTCTCACTGATGTTTTCAAAGAGCTCATTTATATCTACCAGCAAATATCTTAACTTGAGGTTTCTCTTGCTAATTTTAAAACCCATGTCTTCTCTATCATAAGCAAACATGCAAGAGAGTTTGATTATAATATTTATTTTGTTGTGCTCTTCTTCTCACCAGCCTACAAACAGTTGACTATATCTAAAAAAATGAATGAAGAAACAATTAGCCATGCCATACTTGAATTAGCTAGGGTGTGAGGCTTTAATAAAAGAGATGTGGGTCTCTTATACAAAGAATTAATAGATTATAAAAATAATGACATCAGGAAAGTTTTTAAAGGTGCTATATATCGTTAGTAATCCTTAGATTATTATCGATATATAACACCCCTGCGGAGTATCATCGTTAGTGATTACTAACGATATATAACAAAAATTTAACGAATTTTATAAAAATCGTTACTAAT
>CAJVQA010011071.1:0-10960 GCA_910591915.1 Cetraspora pellucida
TTCAAGCATCATTAGTCCTTCAAGCTGCTGCTCACTGTCTTTTAACCTTTCTGTTTCTGCTTTTTCTATCAACTGATCCATGGCTATTTTGATTTTGCTATTCCTTTTTTTCATCAATGTGTCAGAAACTACTCTAATCTTGTTATTTATTTTTATTCATTGCTAGCAACCATCTTCTTTCTGTTTTTCTTTTTTTGTGCATCCATTACATCTGCTAATTTCTGTTACTATTTCATTCTCTTTACTTTGCATTTGCCAATGCTCTAGTAAAATCTTTTTCTTTTTCTTTTTTATTATCTTTCCTAGCTGTCTATCTTCTTGTGTATCATATATTATCCACTCTTTTTTTCTTTTATCTTTTGACATGGCCCTTTATACCATTTTCATTACTTGAGTATTATGTCTGTTTGTCTTAAAGTATCCTTTAATTCTCCAGTTCATTGGTTCTTCGAGCACTTTGGACTCTATTGCTTTAAACCATTCTGCTTTTTTTTCTTTACTTGAATGTTCACAAAAGTTCTTAAATTGTTGGCATGTAATAGCTTTTCATCTTTTATGTCAAGCAGTTGGTTTAGATAAATTAGACCTGCTTCATTTATCTCTATTCTACTTCTTTTTCATAACTGTATTTCTAAAAGTTCTCTTATTTTAGTACCATATTTAAATATACTCCAAAGGTTACTTTCCATTCTTATGCTTATTCTTAGCTCTTTTGCTTTTATTACTATCAAACATGCTAAGTTGTTCTTTCACTATACTTTGTTCACTGGTACTTTTTTCACTTTCCAAATATTTTCTGTCAAACCTGCTCTTTGACAGTCTTGTGTAATTCTTAGCTTCGTTAACTGACCTAGGCTGTCTTGTCTGTTCAATCTTGACAGCAAGCCACTTACTTGCTTCATTACTAGCTCTTGTTGTAGTGTTTTACACCCACCGAGATCTTTATGTTCTATTATGCAATTTTCTATTGTTTTTTGCAAGCTGTTTTTTTCCTTTGCTAAACATATTATTGGTTGATATATTTCATATATTCTCTTTTCTGAAATTTTAGTTAACTAAAGCATATAGCTTAGTTTTGGGATTATTACCATATTGTTTATATATGTGATCTGGCTTGTTGTTATTTTTTTGTACTTAAGGTCTTTTATCATCTGACTAACTATTTCTTTAGCTTTTCTTTTAACTAATACTTCTCATATTCTGTTGTTCAGCCATATTCCAAATGACTAAACAATTTTGTTTCTTGGCTCTTTTCTTATATTGTTTTTGCCAAAGGCTATTTCTCTTTCTTCTCTTTTAACTTTTGTGTTCATTACTAGCAGCTTTGATTTTAATCCATTAATCTCTATGTCATTTATCTTAAAAAACTCTTCAGCTATTTCTAGAATCTTTAATAACTGGTCTTTGCTGTTTACAATCCATGTTGTGTTATCTGCACATGCAATTGCTGCTTGACAGAACCTTGTGATGTTGTTACATTGCATTTCTTCTTTAATTTGTTGCTCAACTGTATATCCTAGACTTTCATCTTCTTGTACTCTTTCTAACAGTGGATCGTAGAAAAGATGCCATATCAATAGTGATATTACTTCACCTTGATTTATTTCATCTTCTGTTGTTACTTCTTTTGTTAAGCCATAGGCTGTAATTATCCTTAATTGTCTTTTGTGAAAAAGATTTAAGATGTATTTTATTGTTCTTCTGGGAATTTTAACTCTTCATAATACCATTTCAAGACTTTGAATAGAACTGAGTCAAATGCCTTCTTCATATCTTGTAGAAGTATTCATACTTCTTTGTTCTTTTCTTTTGCCTTTTCCATTATCATATTAAAGATATGCACTAGTTGCTCTGTTGAATTTCCTAGTAGACCTGCATAATTTGGTCCCTTAAGCACTTCTCTTTCTATAAACATCTTGGCCAGCCTTTTTGTTATCATCTTTGTTATTACTTTTCTAAATGTTTTGATCAGAGCTATTGGGTGAATATTGTTTAAGCTGTATCTCCACTCTATGTCTTTTGGTATTGGATAAACTTGCACAATTTTCCACTTGGTTGGGATCTCTCCCCTTTCCAAACAAAGATCAGCAAAGGCTCTAAAGACTTCTTGCATTTTCTTTTCTGCTCATTTGATTAGTATGTAGCTTATACCAGATATGCCTAGAGCTGTTTCTATTTTAAGTTCTTTCAGTACTTCTTCCTATTTTCTTTCTTTAATACTTTCTTCTACCTCTATATACTATTCCTCTTTGATGCATTCTTGTGGCTTGTAGATTTCTTTCTACCTTTCTGACATTTTTTCTAATTTCGTATCTCTCATTTTAAATCGTTTTTTGTAATGTTCTGCTACACCAATCTTAACTAACTCTAGTTCTACTATTAAGTTTGTTAGTTCTTCTTCTTGTTCAATAATTCTGTCAAGTATTATCTTTTTGTAAGGCTTGTTTAGCAAACTGGCTATCATTTTCCCTTGATCTGATTTAATCATTTCACATCTTTTGTCTATGTTCTCTTCTATTTGTCTTCTTTGATCTTGTTCCTATTATTTTTTTTTCTTCTTTTGTAACAGTTTCTGCCAACCTTTCATGTCTTCTATTCAGGCACTTGACCATTGCCTGTGTAATTTGGGTAGTCTTGCACCCTCTTTTCCTCCTAATATTCATAGTCTCTCATTTATTTCTGTTCTTTCTTCTTTCGTTACTTTTTGCTCTTCTCTTGTTTTTGCTTGTTTAATTAATCTTTGTAGTTCTACAATGTTCTTTTCTTGGTGTTGCTTCTTTTAGTTGTTTCTTCTATTTGTCAGTATGTTGTATATCTTTTTCTTTGGCAAATGCTTATTCGCTACTATGATGATTGCTTCTTCTAATATATTCCATATGCTGTTTATATTATTTGTTTCTTTCTTTTGAATGTTCTTTAGCACCTCTTTGACTTCTAACCACTTCTGCAGCTCTTGTGCATATTTTTTCTAGTTTTCTTCTTTTGCTTGGTCATATAGATATACTGTTCTCGATTGTTTTTTCCTTTTAACTTCAGCTTTGCTGTTTCTTGATATCATATGTTTAATCCATATTTCTGTTTTTACTATTTTGTGGTCACTTTCTGTAATTTCCTCTGCATCTTCGATTTTTGCCTTCTGTAAACCAGAGGCCAATTCTTCTGATACCCATATGTAGTCAATTCTTGTTGCTGCTTCTCCATTTAATCATGTAAATTCTTGATCTGTTGGATGCATGTCTTTGTAACTATTACTAAAATTCTGCTTTTTCATTTAATTAAAGATTGGCAGTCTTTTAAAATTTGCTGCTTGTGGATGTTGTCTGTCTAGTACATTATCCGCTGTGTGATTAAAATTACCTAAAATAACTATTTGTGTTTGTCTTTTCTTTTTGGTAACTATTTCTACTATTTTTTGTTGAATGTTTTTTCCTACTGCCTTGTCACTTGGTGGTATATAAACTCCTAAAACTACTAACTCTAATTGCTTGAAATATATTATAAGTTCTATCATATATTCATTTATCTTTTTGACTGCACCCACATGTTTTTCCCATTGTTCATTAATCATAATGCCTATACCTGATCCTTTTTTTTTGTCTTTTGTTGCACTTAACCAAAATCCTACATATTTCCTATTTGTTGCCTGCATTAAGAAACTTCCTTCTCTTTCTGTGAGGTTTGTTTCTGTAATATCTAGTATTGTGACTTCTTCTTTTTCTGCCCAGTTTAGCAGACTGTCAAGTTTTCATCCTTTGGTTTTGAGTCCATTGACGTTGTGACATGTGATTTTAATCTCCTTTCTTCCTTTTTTCCATCTTTCTTTTAATTGTTCTTGTATTGCCTTTGCTGTTTCTTCTCTTTCTTTTCCTTCTCTTCTTTTACTTTTTTCTTCTTTTGGATAAGGTTGTGTTTTCCCTTTTCTGTTTTCAAACTTTCTTCTTTCATCTTGTAAAAACTCACTTATCTTCTCATTCATATTCATAAATTCAACTAAGATGTCTTTAGGAGCGATTGGCCATGCCTTCTCCTATCGAGACACTTACTTTTTCTAGTTTTTCTAGTCTTCCTAAGATTCAGCCTAGCATATCCTCTATATGTGTGTTCTTTTCTTGCTGATACATTTTATCTTTCTTTTTTCTTGGTTTTCTTCTTCCTCTTTATCTATGCTTCTGTATCTTCTTTGATTTTTAATATTATGTCTTAGACTGTTATTTCCTTCTTCTATCCTTTGAGCTTTTGGTATTGGGTCCCTCCAATTATCCTTCTTGTTTATATATATTCTGTTCTATTGACTTCTTTCTCTACTTTTATCTTCTTCTGTATCAGAAGTTTGATTTAATCTATCATCACTTCTTCCTCTTTTATCTTTGAAATTTTCTCTTCTTCTGAGTTCTCTTCTCTTTTCGTTAACTCAGTATACCCAAAAATTGTTGTACATAATTGGTTTTGATTGTGCTACCTTTATGTCTTCTTTTGTTGCGAATGTAATTAGTGCTGTTCTTCTTTGGTTTCCATTTCAGTTTGGTGAGATGTATACTGACTTTGCTTCTTTACTTCTTAGACCTCGCAATAATAAGACTTCTGAAGCATTTCCAGGTAATTCTGTTAGTTTGGCTGTATGTTTTCTTTGTTCTTCTCTTGCTTCGTGGTCTTCTCTTCCTCTTGTTACTCTCACCAGCTTATTGTTATCTGCTGGTAATGACCATGGAGTATCTTCTTCTTCTATGTTTTGTGTTTGTACTATTGCTAATGCTTTGTACTTGAACCTTTTGATGCATACTATCTGCACATTCTTAATTCTTTTGTAGATATATTCTACTTCTTTTTTGTTTGTATTAGCTGATAGGTCTTATATTGTTAGGTATGTTACATTGTTACTGAGTCTTTCTTCTTTTTCATATTTCTCATTGTATAGTTTTTCCCCATTAGTGCCTACTTTAATCTTCTCTTTTCTGGATCTTAGTACATGTTTTCCTTTATCTTGATGTTTTTCCTTGTAATCTTTGGGTTCTTCTTTTTTTCCTTCTTTCTCTTTCTCCTCTTCTGGTATCATCTTGTACCAATCACACTCTTTTCTATTAATTCTTTGTATTGCTTCCTCTCTGCCATAGTTGCAGTCAAAAACCACTTCTATCTACAGATTTCCTCTCTTGAATACTTCATTGATGTTTTTCACATGTGTATTATTTTTTAAAGACCATCTAATAAACTTAATATGTTCTTCTTTTGTTTTTCCAGGAACCTTATATGCTGGTATATTAGCAATTAAGCTATTGTTTTGATCACAATTTCTTCTGCTTGGTGCCTATATACTTTGCTCTAATGCTATTCCTACAATGTCGATTTCTTCCTCTGTTTCTTGCTTCCTTCTTTTTTGTCTTTCTCTTTCTTCTTCTAGTGTGTTTTGTCTTGATTGCTTGCCATTCATTTCTATATCTTCTTGTTCGTTCATTTTTTCTTGTTCTTTAACTTCTTGTTTCTGGGCAGTAGTTTTCAATATAACTTTATTGTTAGCTTCTGTACTTACCTCTGTCCCTTTCTCTTTTTGTGTTATATTAATTTCCTCTTGTTGTTTTCCTATGTTTCTGAGTTCTTCCTCTGTAGTTCTCTTTTTTTCTTGCTTCTGTTCAGTGCTTTCTTCTTGAATTATTCTTTCTATTTCTTGTTGCTTTTTGTTTTTGCTGTAATTGTATTGTGTTTGTTCCTTTTCTGCATACTGATTTTTTGTGGTTATGTCTAGCTTCTTTTCAGGTTGTTCTTCTTCAGCTTTTTTCAGTATTTCTCTTGTTAATCACAAAAGAGCTACCTCATATAGGTCTTGCTCTGTTAGTATTGCTACAATTCTATCTTCTCTATCTGGTACTGCATATGCTTTGCCTGTCTCATTAAAAAAAACTTTGTTATACACACTACTCATTGCCCAGTATGCTTTTCTTATAAAAATGGTTTGTAGGCTCTCTATATACTTTTGTGCTATGCTTTTGTCTATTTAGTGGCTTATTTCTTTAGAATGTTCTATTACATGCTTTGCTATATCTTGTTTACCTGTTGTTCTATCGATGCTTTGTCTATACTATTTGTTTAACAATTTGCACGTGTCTGTTTTGCCTAATCTGTTACATGTTGCTTGTGTAATATAAACAGATCAACATATAGGGTCAATGGCAATCCTCACAATTTCTGTTTGTTTGCTAAATTTTCTAAAGAAACTTGAGTTTTTCTCTAATGTTGCTTTGCTAGTGCCTGTAGTATTTTCTGTTACTAAGCTTGTTTAATGCTCTTCTTATTGCTGTCTCTTTTCTTTAGTACTGTTTGTAACCTTTTTTATTGCTGGTTATGCAGAAAATCGATTTTCTTTTCCACTGATTTTGTGTCCAAGTGATCATTGAGAAGAGTTCTGAATTTTTATTTTTTATTAAGACTTTACACTTTATTCTAAACTTTGATATTGGTTATAATGCAGATAAACTACTTTTTAATATTTAAAATAACAATAGATTTAATATCAAAGTTGGGTTGATCTTTAGTATAGGTGGGCAAATATGATTATTATATAATTATAATATATATAAATTAACTATTTTGAATTAATTTAAGTAAATTTACAAATAGTTAAAGTTAGGATTATAATATAAATCGGTTTAAATTAGATGGGTTTTATATATTATAATTTTGTAATAATTTATATATACCCACCTATACTAAAGGAGATTCCAAAGTTGTATTAAACATTACTGCCAAAAACTTTAAAGATAACTTTGGAATTTTTTTACTTAAATTTTATATTATAATTTATAAAACTTAGTTTTTAAAATTTTTTAAAAAAAAATACGAAATTTAAGTTAATAATATTAATTAATAAAAATAAGAAACTGTATATATATATATTTTTTTTTTGTTATGCCAAAGTAAAAACTTTATTAGGTAATAGAAATTATTACATTAAAGATTTTTAAACAATATTTGTGCTACTTATTTTAGACATTCAATGTAACACTACACCTTCATTTCTATATAACACTATTATTAATTATTTTAAATAAATTTAAAGCATAGAAAGGTTGAAAAAAACCTAAGATAATAGTCTTGGCATTTAGTAAATATAGTTAGTAAGTGTATATTCTAGATTTAATCAATTTTTAATAGATATAGTTGGATTTTTAGTAGATGTATTAGTAGTATTAGAATTAGACTAAGAAGGTAAAGTTAAAGAATATATTTTTGAATGTTTAGATTTTTTAGTTATATTGTGAGCTTTTTTCTATTGCTGTTGAAAGATGGTACATAGCAGTAATATATGTTGATAAAACTAATTTATAGAAGCATTTTATAGAATTATAAAGAAGAATGATGTTGTTTATAAAATAATATTTTAATATTGTCATATTGGAATATAGAAAAAGGCCTTTAATAAATTTAAAAAAGTAAGAGTGTAATAGAGTGTTTATTTGTTATAATAAAATAATATAGATTTTATTTGAAAGTTCAGAAGAGATATTTAATTATTGAGTAGTATTTGAAATTAAAGTTTAAAGAATTTGTTAAAGATTATATTTTTGTTTAAGACATATAAAGAAATGTGATATATCTTTAGAAGTTTGACAATAAACACAGTTTGGAGTAGTATATAAGAGTAGATATTGTAAATTAAAATTTTGTATAGTAGGTAGGTTGTTATTAATAATTTAAAGTAGAATGTATAGAATTTTTGATCATTATTTAAAGAATTGATAATGTTAATATTTGTTAACCATTTAATAGAGAATGGGTTTTAAAAGGACTTAAGTTGTAATCAAGAAAAAAGTAATTGTATAGTAATTGTGTTTTGCAAAAATAGTTAGGTTTAGTAGATATTATATAGTTATATCATTTAAAATAATCAGAAAGTAATGTTGTAAAGTTGAATTTAATTAAGTGTTTAAAGGTACCTTGTTTAGCTAAGAGGTCAACTTAATTATGAAAAAAATTATTAAAGTGAGATTTGATTTTATGAAAGAAAATTTGAAGAGATTTTATTTGAATAAAATAATGAATAATAAATAAAATATCCCAGTTTTTAATATATAAAAATTTATATAAAAAAGAAAATAATTAAATATTTTTTAGAATTGATAGATTATTAAGATGTATATTGCTTTGTAAGTTTATTGGTAGAATAAGTAGAAGGTAAACAATTGCTTCAAGTTCTGCTCAAGTAGAGTCAGAATATAAAGAAATTGCACAGTTAAATTTGATTTGAGTATTATATTCAGAGATCTATCCAATACCAATTTTTGAATATGATGTTTGTGCATTAATAATTAAGGCTCTGTATAGAAATAAGTGTTATTTGAAAGATTTTTAGTTAATAAAAATATATTAGTAAGTTGATTTTGATAATGAAAAGAAAATATGTTTTTTTGAATTATTTGAATTTCTATATCATAGTTGGTGTATGAGATAATATAGAAATTAAAATTACTTGTTGTTAAATATTAATAAGTGTATAAATTTTATGATTGTCAATATAAAGTAAATAATTGTTATTCTTTTTTAATGATTTAATATGAGAAATATTAATAAAGGTTTAAAATATTGATGTAGATAAGTTAGTAGAAATTATGAATATTAAACCAAAAGAGACATTATGAAAGAAAAAAAAGTTAAGTGAATTTTTTGTAAAGAGAATTTGTAAGTTATTAAAGACAAAAGACTATTTATTTAATGGTAATAAGTGATAAAAGTGATTGTGTCAAAAGAATTAGTAAAAATATTAATATTTGGTAAGTTAAGATATGACCATGTTTGAAAAATTGTATTGTTTTAAATAAGATTAGAAAATTTAATAAACTAAGATGAATAGGTCTATAAATGAATTTCTTTGTATATATATATATATTGTTCATGATAGAATATATAAATTATTAATTGTTGTAAGTTGTTCAATAAAAAGTATTTTATTATTTCAATAACTGTTAATTAGAGAATAAGAAATATTAGATAGAAGAATATTATATATTGTTTTTGTAGATGAAGGAATATTAACTGCTAGTAAATTTAATGAGTTATTAAGTAAGAAAAAAATATTGAAATTATTTAAAAATGAAAGTTGAAAGATAAATATAAAGTTTTTTGTTTTTAATAAAAACTTGAAAGCAGTATCTGGAAGAAAAAAGGGTTGCTATATTTTAGTTATCCAATTTTTAATTCTGGCTATACCAATATGTTTGAACAAAGGAGTAGTATAAAAAATGTGTTCTATTATAGATATTGCTACTTTTTGAGTTAGATGTTGAAGAGTTGAAAGTTTAAATAATAATGAATTAGTAAGAAGAATATTGGATGTATTTTTTACAAGATGAAGTATTTTTTTTATTGTAATAAAAAGTAAATATGAGAGTTTTTGTTGTTGTATTTTTGAAATTGATAAGATTTATAATAGATATTCAAAAATAATTGTAGTATTATATTGAAAAGAGTAGAGATTTGTTTAGATTAAGTTTTTTAAATTTAATTAAAACAAAAAAGTTTTTAATTTTGTTTTGAAGCATTTTATATATTAATTTAGTTGAGTTATTTTCATCAAATAGATAACAAGTTATTATATAATTTTATGAGATTTATATAAAGATATTATTTGATTATTGTAATAAAAATTTAGTATATTAAGGTTTAGTTTGTTTTTGTTTTAAGAAATATATAGATGATCAGATTTAGTTTGATTAATTTCAATATTATTTAAATTATAAAGTTTTTGAGTATCATTAAGAATACTTTGAAGAGATTTAGAATTTTTACTATGTCATACAGTGTTATTTATAAAGGCTATAAGAGATATTGTTATAAAGAATGATAAAATATTTGAAATAATATTAAAAGGTGAAGAGGAGATAATTTTAAATAAGTAGTTGTTATATTTATTGTAAATAAAGATAAGAATTGGATCATAGTAGATTTTTTAAAGTAGAGGTGAATAAGTTTCATCTTGTTCAATTTCTGATTTAATATAAACAGGTTATATAAGGCTATGTGCAATAATAATTCTTGCTTATCAGTTTGTATGAAGTTCAGTAATAAGTTAAATTCTTTGTAAAAAAATACCAATTTTTTTATAAGTATCTTGAAATTGAGAAATGTTAATTTTATCAAATGCTTTAAACATATCTTGAAACATTATTTATGCTTCTTTGTTAAAGTGTTTATAATATTTAATAATATTATTAAGGATTTGAATTAGAATGTATATTGATAAGTTTTTGGTAGTTGCAAAGTTAAGATTAAAGAGAAGATTGTTGGTATTAATAATGTTATTAAGTCTTTGTATAAAAAGTTTTATAAAGTATTTTTTCATAGATTCTATAATTAAGATAGAGCAAACTTTATTAAGTATAAAGTTTCATGAAGATTTTTTTAAAATAAGAAAAATGTTAGATGTTTTACAATCTGATAGAATTTTTTTAAGTTGGAATCATTTGTTAATAAAAAGTTGTAGAGTAATTTGGCAAAAAAAGCTAACATTTTTAATGTATTCATAGTTGCTTTCATAAGGTTCAGTGGCTTTGAAGAGAAAGATTTTAAATAGTATTTTGTTATTCATCATTAGAAATATTAGTAAATAAGTTCTGATAGTGTGGTTTGAAATTAGGATAAGATTGGTAAAGTTCATAATATTCAGAATTGGGTTGAATTTGTTGAAGAGGTTTATCATTAAAGTATTCTAAAAAATAAATATAAATAGCTTGTTTAATTTGATCTTCTTCTATTAATAAGGTATTATAATTTAGTAATCTGTTAATGTGTATACTATTGTATTTTTTAAGAATATTTTTAAAGAATTTTTTTAGTTATAAATAAAAGAGATAATTATAATCTTTGATTTTTTGTTGAATTTCTTTTTGAGTTTGTTGTTGATAGTAAGTATAACATCAGAAAAGTTTTTAAAGATGCTATATATCATTAGTAATCCTTAGATTACTATCGA
>CAJVQA010011072.1:0-10959 GCA_910591915.1 Cetraspora pellucida
GGATATGTAAAGGATGTCGAATAGCAACAGAGTATGCAATATCAAGGAAGTTGGCATGTAGGTTAAGAGTTTTGTCAAGATTAATATGACAAAGTAATTTAGTAACCAAATTTGTAGGAATAAAGATGGTGCATTTGTTAGTGATTGTATTGGAATTAAGATAGTATCCAGGACATATGATAGTAGTAGAGAAAGAAGTAGGATATGGGTTAGTAAACTGAGACTAAAATAAACAGTGCTAATAAGTAATAAAAGTAAGGTCTGTAAGGCTATTATGCCTTTTAGCCTTGCCAACAATAATTTGATTATTGAGAACAGTAAGTAATTAAAGTTTGGTATTAAAGTTAAAGTGGCCACTAGTATAAGAAAAGTAGTTTAATTGAGATAGATTAAAATAATCATATAATGAACATTGATAGGAATGACTTGTAGTAATATTCTCAAGAGTAATAAACCATTAAGATATAACACCTTTAGGAAGTTTGTTTAGTCTGAGAGAAATATAATGCCAATGTAATAAATATAAATTATCGTAAGTAGTAAGTTGATCAAGAAAGAGGAGTTTGTGGTGTCTAAGTTGTTTTTTAAAAACAGGATATTTAGAATTAGAAAAGAAAAGAGATTTTAGAGAGATAGTTCTATCAGATAAAGTATAAAGAATATTATAAGTTAAATTGATTGAGAATATTCAACCAATATGTTTAATAAGCTGTATAATTTTAAAGTTTGTAGTTAGCTGATTAGAACCATCAATAATTGGATTGAAATGAGAGAAAATGCTGATTAAAGACCAAAGATTGTTTTGTAATTGTTAGATTTGAATACGAATAGATGTGTCTAATAGGTTAGGGTTATTAAGTCATTTGAGAAGGTTAGAAATATGATGTTGCAGTTGAATGTCCCAAATGTGTTTGATGTTGTAAATTTGTAAATGTAAAAGGATACTAAAAGGTATTGTGCAACAAAGTTTGGCTTTAAGTTTAACAAGGCCAATATGCTAAATGAAAATTTTGTTACAAGTTGATTAATTGATTACAATATTTTGAAGTTAGTATTCAAGAATAGGAATGATCACTGTATTAATAATATAGCAAGCATGTGAGTCAGTAATATATTTGGTTTTAGTGATTTAAATGAGTTAAGAAGATTTAGAGATAAGTAGTTTTGTTTGTTTAAATTGTTTATTGTTCAAAGTGAACCAACAACCTAAAAATTTAAAAAGTATTTTAGAAGAGTATAGAGGAAGAAAATGGTTATTATAAGAAATAGATATATAATAAGATGGAGGATTGTTAATAACCAGAATGGATTTTGAAGGATTAACTTGAATATTGGCCATAGCATAAAAGGATTCAGCTATAGATAATATGTGTGATAGTTCAGATTGTGATGAGGCAATACAAAGAGTATCTATCATCTATATAAGCCAAAACAGAGCATTTTTTTTGTAATAAGTTAGATGTTTAAAGTTTGAGATTAGTAGTCCAAGAGGATTGTAATTTGTAATCAAAAGTGTTTGAGTATATATAGAAGATAAGTAGATCATAGTAAATATGCCATAACAAAGAAGTAATAGTTTTACTTTGGTCGATACTATTGTAAACTAGATAAGATGAAGTTAAGTCAAGATTAGTTATAACTTGATTGTGATGATTAGTAAGAAGGTTAGAAAGAATGTTAATAGTTGATGAAGGAAGTGAAAGGTAAGAGAGTGCATGTTTAAAGAGAGTAAAGTTGGCAGAGTCATAAGCTTTACTCATATCTTGTGAAAGTAACCAAATGTCCTTATGATTGCAAAAAGCATCTTTAATAAGGTTATTAAGAGTATGAATAAGAATTGAAGTACTGTTGTTGGAAAGAACAACATAATTAAAAGGTAAGAGAATTGAATAGGTTGAAAATACAGAGCTAAGTCAATTGGTAAAGATTTTGGTATAAAGTTTGTAAATATGTTTGACAAGGCTAATAGGTCAAATAAGTTTAAGATCATTATCAAAAATGTTTCATTTAGGGATAGGATAAATGCAGCTATGTTTCTATTGCTTGGAAATTCTGTTTTCAAGAAGGCAATGGTTAAAAAGAGCAATAATAGCAGAAGTGCATTGAGGGCTAATATGTTTGAGCATTTCATAACTAATGCCTATAGAACCACAGGCTTTGTTATTAGGTAGTTAGAAGAGAGTTCTGAGAAATTCATTATTAGTAATAGGAGAATTAAGAAAATAATACCAAGTTGAATTAATGTGAAAGAATGAAAGGTAGTATTGTTGCCAAAAATTATTAAAAAGAATTTGATTAATAGGTTTGTGTGCAGTTCAATTTTGAAAGTATGATCAAATATGTTGTTTAATGATTAGTAAGTCAGTAATAAGCTCTTGAGGAAGTTTTATATTAGTAAAGTAGACAGGTTGGTGGTAATGATTAAGAATGCTATTGATAGCCTAAGTAGGATGTGTTGTAAAGTTAATACATCTTTTGTCAGTAGCTTGTTAAATTTGTTGTTAAAGTAAAAAGGAGTTTTCAAGATGATGAGTATGAAAGAGTTGTTTTCAGATCGAGTGAGCATGTTGGAGCCAAGTTTGAATAAAGGTTGAATCAGTAGAGTTAAGTAATTAAAGTCACATTATGACTATTTGTTGATTAGAGAGATGTTTTGATTGATATAAGAGGTATTGGAATGTTGAGTAAGTTTTTTAATAAGTTTAATAATGTGATCAAGTTTTTTGAGAGATAGATATAATAGAGTACTGTGAGGTAAGTATTGATGGTTGTAGCTGCATTTGCAAGAAACTTTGTTAGAAATAGTATGGATAGCAAAGTAAATAATAGAGCATTGAATTTTATGCAAAGTAGTTTCAATACTTTTATGAGTTTTATTGTTGATAGGAGTTTTGTATAATAGAAGTTGTTGAGATAAGATATCTGCAAAGGATTCCTAGCCCTCTGTAAACATGGCTTTGTAGTTAAAAATATGATAGTTAATGCTAGTATGTTTATGTAAGAGTTTGCTATAAGCATGTAGAAATGTCTAGGTAGAAGAAAAAATTAAATGATCACTAAAGGTAGAAGTTTGACTGTTATCAAGACTATAAAAAAGAAGGAATTATATATTAAATTAATTAGTTCAGATGTAGTTGATATGACTACTGCTAGTATTGTTAGACCAAGTAGAGTGTTTGTTATTAAAGTAAGCTCCAATATCATATATATTAGAATTATTAAGAAAGTTAATAAGTTTGTATTTAGAAGAGGAGCTATGAGTATTGTTATGTATATTAAAGTTACTAAAAATGATAGGATGGATATGAAGTTGAGAAGATTGTTAGATCCAGTTAATTACATTGTTTTGGATTTGGTTGCAAATAGAAGATTAGTTGATGACAGATATACTAAAATGATGTAAAGCTTGATATTATTTCAAAAGAAAATATCAAGTGCTATAGCACCTTTAGGATGAGTGTAAATACTGTAAACATAAAATTTAAGATGATTGCAAATTATAATAACAGTGCCTTTTATAGAGGTAGGAGAGTTAGACTAGTAGTAAGTAAAAAAATTATTATTGCAGAAAAAAAGGTTAGATTTGTCAGAAATTTTTGTTTCTGTGATGCTTGCAATAGATATATCATGATTAAAGCAATAATCCTGCTATGCTTCTCTCTTAGTAGGATTATTAAAGTTTCTAACATTATATGTAGCAATAGTTAGGTTGAGATAATGAAGAGTTGAATTTGGTAAAAGTGAGAGAGAGTTACAATTAGAAGTTGAAGAATGGTTATCAAAAAATAAATCAGATGGGATAGAAGTAACATTAAAGAGATTAGATCTAAGAGAAAGATTATAAAATATAGAAAGATAATATGGAGTAATTACAATATGATCTGGTAAAAAAGTGTTATTAGGAAGATATATATAGGTTTCATTATAAGATGAATTAACAGAAAATGTAATACAGAATACTGTTTTGTTGTTATTATATTTGTCAATATGTTTAATTAAAGTTTGAATAGTTTAACCATGAGGAAGAAATGATAGATTATAATAAAGAAGGAATTTGTTGAAGCATGTATGAAAATCATAAAGATTAAAGATATTGTAAATGATCTTTCAAAATTGTCTTCTACAGAGTCAATTACTGTATGCTTGGCTCTCATAGCTATACAAGATACCATAGTCTGTTCTATATATTGGGTCTGATCATCATTATCCTGGCTTTTCACATAAATAGGCTTAACTACCTGCCTACTTATCTTATTTTCTTTACTAACTAAAATAGATATGTCTTTTAGTAAGGTGGTGGCTGCTTTAATGTTGATTGTAGAAGACAAAGAACTTAAAAAGGAGATTGTAAAAAAAGTGAGTTTAAGATGAAGACAGATTGGAAGTCAAAATTGAATTTCTTTGATAAAAATTTTTCAGCTGCTAAATAGGCAGTGTCATTAAAATATTTTACAATTTGTAGATATATTGGCTTTTAGTTTTTGATAATATCAAAGTATGTAATGATTTGAGCAAGAAATTTAGTATCAATAATGTTTTTTGTAAGTAAGTTAATAGTTTTCTTCTTGGACAAAGACTGTATATTGTGATTTTCAGCAGCTGTTTAGTAATAGAGAGAAAGATAGCAGTAGAAATAATAGTTATAATGTTTAGAATTAGTTTTTATTTTGTTTTATTTACAAACAAAGTTTTCAGCTTAATCAGCTAGCTTGTCTAAAGCTTTAATAAGAATAGATTGGTCAAGTGAAGTGGCATGTTTTTTGTTTTTGTGAAATAATATAGAGTTGAGAGTTGGATGAATCTAAGTTTCATCATCCTAGAAAAGAAATGTTTTGTAAGATTTAGTTAGAATATCATTGAATAGCTTGGTGCTGTTATAAAATTTTTTATCATTGAGATATTAACTTTCTTTGTTGTTACAAGTGAGACAGTGAAAGTTAGCAACATAAGATGCTTCTTCACATCACTTCTGAAGTGAATTGGGTTTTTTAAAAATATAAGTTTCAGAAAGGTGTTTAGAGAATTGAAGAATAAAATATTGACAGAATTAGATTCTAAGAGAGGTGCAAACTTTTTCTTTATTAATATTAAAAGAAAATTGTTTGCTATAGAGAAGGTAGTAAGCATCAAACTAGGAATTAAAGTGATCAAGAGAATTTTTTAGTGAAGGAATACAAAATCTTTCAAGAAAAAGAGTTTGGGAAATATTAAAAAAGTGTTTAATATTAAATCTGATATCTGACTGAATAGTAAGATATTTTTGTTTGAGATCAGTGGTTTGTATAAAAGATTTAATTTTAAATTTTTTAGATCTAAGCTGAAGGTCTTTAGCAAATTTTTGGTAATCAATAGATTAATAATTATTGAATAGGAAAAAGTAAAGACATATGAGATTAAGACAGAGTTGAAGGCGATTGTGAGCTATATATGGGAAAATAGTAATTAGTAAGACAAAGATTTCAAGGTAATTAAGTTTAGTAAATAGATGATTGTAAATTTAAGAATAAGGTTTTTGAGAGTAGATTCAAGAAGATCAAAAGGAATAGTAACACTTTTATTAATGTTAGGATTGCTGTTATAAATAAGATCAGTTAAAAATTTAGGCCATTGCCCAGTCATGATATAAATAATATAGTAGAATAAAGCTTTGAGTGCAGATTGAGTGACAATAGCTGGCTTAATTTCTTTGTCAGAATAAAAATCATAAAAGAATTTTTTAAGAAATAAGAAAAGTTGAAGAGAGAATATAGTTTGAAGTTTTTTATTAAATTGTATTTCTTCAGTAATGAGAAAATTTGCAACTCAATCATATATGAGATTGGATTTTGGTTAAGAATATTAGAGTAAGATTGGGAGAGAGGTTTGTTAGAAATATTTTCAAGTTGGTTAGTATTGTTAGAATTGTTAGGATTCAGATTGGAAATATTAAGATTACTAGTAATAAGAAATTGGTTAGAAATAGAATTAGTGTTAGTAGTTGTAGAAAAAAAAAAATCAATAAGATTAGAAGAAGTTGAAGTTTGGTGTAAAGATGCAATAAGAGAATTGGTAGTTTAAGAGGATTTATATAAGATATTTTGAAAGGTTTGAGTAAGGTTTTTCTTAGTTTGAGATGAACTAGTTTCATGTTGAGATAAGACAATTAAACAAGTAAGGTGATAGACTTCATTGTTTTTAGAGATATATTTTTCAATAGGGTAGTGATGCTCATTTCTCTTGGTACAACCAATTGAAAGAGAGCATTTTGGGCAAGTATGGTAATGCACATCTGGTGTGTGAGATAGTAGAACACTATCAGTGAAGGAAAAGAGATTAGTTATAAGTTGTTGAGTAGTTCTGTTAATTTTTTTTGAGTTGCTATTGATGTAAGCAGTTGTAAATTCAGTAGCTTGGATATAATTGGTGTTTGAGATTGAGATGAATTTGGTATAATATTTGCTACAGAGACAAGTAATTACAGAAATAGAAGTAGAAGCTTGGAAGAAATGAGTAACCTTATTTGATCTAAGATTTTTTATTAAACAGCTAGTAAGTTCAGTGTTGGCAAATGACCTAAGTTATAACATTTTTTTAATATGACCTTAGTCATATAATTATATGACTTGTCATAGATCATATATATAGGTCATATTAAATGATAGTAAAAAAAATTTTTACTATAAATTTTTCTATATTAAAAAGTCATAAGTCATATCAATATTTATTATGACCAAATGACTTATGACAGGTCATAGAGGTCATATAGGTCATTTAAAGTCATCTGCCAACACTGAGTAGGTTAGAAATTGGATGAGTCTTATTATTGTTTTCTTCTTCATAGAAGGCAATTTCAAAACTATTAGAGAAGTTTTGGTAGAAGTAATCAAGGTCTGCTGTATCTGGTTCTTGTTGAATTAGAATAGGCATTATTAAATAATAATAAACTTAGTATAAATTTTCTTAAAGACTTAGAGTTTTTTTTCTAAATTGACTTAGAAATATTTTTTAAATAGAATATAGTTGTAAATAATGAGTTTTATAAGGGTTGCAGATGGGTGCAAGGGTTATAGTTTAAGAATGTTACAAGAATAATACTAGGATGTAACCAGGGTGATAGGATCACTAATATGACTTGGGTATTGAATATAGATAAGATTTGCAATACAAATTACTGTATAATATTAGTAAAGGCTAAATATAGCAATAATTTATTATGTGAATAGGTTTCTATTAATAGATGGGTTACAAGATATTGGTGTAAATTAATAAAATATAAATTAGGAAATGATTATATAGTTACATAAAAAACATGAAAAGGAAAAAGTGAATAAGATAAGAACAAAAGATAGAAAAAAAAGTTTTATAAGAGAATAAATATTAAATTTAGTTGTAATTTGGTTAATATTGGATCAAAAATCTTTATTTAGAGTTTGTTTGACTAGGTAAATGTGTACTATAACTTTACTTAAGAGTATAAAGTAGGTTAAGGCAGTAGAAACTGCAAAATAGTTAAAAATTATAAATTGGAGGCCAAAGGCTGTTAGTACAGGTTTCTCAATGAGTTTGAAATATAGAAGCTTAATATTTTCAGAATATATGTAAAATGATGAGCTGAACAACTTATTTAAAAGCTCAAGACAGGTTGTCTTAATAAAATAAATAGTTATAAGGATTTTTTGATGAATAAATTTTTTAGTTTATTTTTATACAATAGATTTGCAAAAAGAGTTTTTCATTTTTATTTATGTAATTTTAATTATAATAAGTAATACAAACTAATATTAAATAATGCAAATTCAAGATAAGTTATTGTAGCTATGTAAATTTATAGAATTAAAAAAAACTAAAGTTTATTTGAAAAGGTCTAAGTAAAAAGATAATACAGATTTTTGATAATATTATTGTAAAGACTAAATCTAGAAAGCAGATAGCAATATAGAAAAATAAGCAAACAAAAACCTTTAAGTAAAGGGTATTACTAATCAGATTGTCAGATTTCAAACCAAAAAGAAAAGGTATCAAGCTAGACTTAATATACCAAAAACAAATTATAATCTTATTAGACTATTTAAATTAAAAATTTAAAAACAAAACAATTATATACTAAAGTATTAGAAATATGTTATAAAGTTAATACTAGGATCTAAATAAACTTTATAAAGGCATAGTTCTGTTAATAGTTTATAAAATAGATAAGTTAGTTAATAAAAAGACACTTTGAGTTTTATAGTCAAATAACATGCTTTAAAGCAGATAACAGCTTAATAGTTGTACAGAAAAAAAAGCTAAATATTGAATTAAACAGCACTTAAATATATAGAAATTAGTGTACTATTTGTTAGATAAAATATAGAGATTAGAACATTTAATTAAGTAATTTCTTAGCAAATTACAGATATGGCAGCTAGTCTAAAACCTGCAAGTAGACTACTTAAATAAGTAACTAAAAGTTGCTTTATAGCTAATTATATACTTATCTTGTACAAATTATATAAATATAATTAAAAACATATTAAAAACAATAATTACTATTAATATTAGCTTTAGCCAAAGCAAAAAAAATTTAATTAATCATAAAACAGAATTTTTTTTAAGCTTAATTTTTAGATTTGCATAATTTTAAATTTATTATATGCATAATTTAATAATAATCAAATTATAATTTTAAACTCATATACTAAAGTTTGTCTAATTGGCTAATAAATTAAACTTTTTTTTTTGTTAAAGGCCATACTTGTGGCAATACTTTATTGACTTTATATCGAGTTAGCTATTACAACTATTTTTACAGAGATGTGAATATAGCTAGTTATGTATGCAACTTTTGGTTGTCTATTTAAGTAGTCTACCCTAATGTTCTACACTAGATGCTATACCTATAACCTACTAGAAGATTATCTATTTAAATCTTCTGATCATCTGTTCTGTTATATTGGAATCCCCAACTAACCTCCTATATATACCTAGCTGGTATATCATCTGAGCAGTATGGTACCTACTCTTTTTGTACTGATTCCTAGATTATTACATATTTCAGAGTATGTCACTTGCCAGTAAGACACAAGGGGCCCCTTGTTGTTAACTATCTATCTACTTTTAGAATACTAACACAGGCTATCTTTGTAGAATTTACCCAGACCTCAGTACTAACTTCACAACATATTTCTAGTACTTTTAGTATACCTCTGCTTTGAACTCAGACTCTCAATCCAAATAGCTCAAAAGGACTGTGACCTGTTCTTGGTATATTAAAACTAGCCTAATATTCTTTTTTTCTAGTCCAAAATCTGGTGGCCTGGTTGGTGATACCCCTTATCTAAGGTTTTTGCTTGCCTGAATCCTTTATATTAGTATCTATTTCTTAGGTCTAGCCTTTACAGTAGTACTATTGAAGATCTGTGTTACTTCTCTGCTCAGAATTTTTAAGTGGGCTCTGGCTTCCTATTTTTATGGATTTATATAGCCTAAGGACTTATTTTAGGTTTGCACTGTCTAGTATCAGTTTGCATTTCTCAGTATAACAGATTACACAGATGCTCCAAACCTGCCAGTCATGCTAGTGCGACTATAGTTACAGGTATCCTATCTCAACTGATTAACAGAATGTCATTGCTATAATACTGTCTATATATTATATAGGTGATTATCCAAATTTTCGCTATCAGTGGGTTTTGAACTCACAACCTACTATTTGGGACTATGACAACTTATTCACTTCACTAAGTCACTACACCCTAATAAATTAAACTTAAATTTACATTATTTATACAGTTTAGAGTATTTTTTAAAATAATAAAAACTAATTATAATGAAAAAAAACTATATAAATAATTTTATTATAGTTGTAAAACTTCATAACTAAAAATAAGATTTAAAACTTGTTTATTTAAAAAATTTAATATAATAATAATTTTTTAAAATTTGATAAATTTTTTTTTGTATTTATATAATATTATAGTAAAATCTTTAAGTTACAATAAGTAATTTAATTACAAAAAAAAATTTCTAAAATAATGATTTTTAAACTATATTATGTTGCTAAAAAATAATATTTAATATAATATTACACCTTTTATTTTCTAATAAGTGCTATAAATGATTGTTTTAAATTGTTTTCTAGCTAGGATAAATTAAAAGAAACTTTAAAATTTGACAAAATTAACTTATTATCAAGCTAATTTTTTTAAAGTAATTAAAATTAAATCTTATTTTAATTATAAAATTCTATAGCTTTAATAAAAAATTTTATATAATTTTTTTATATTATTATAATTAATTTTTATTTTTTTATTTTATTAATTTAATTTTTTTTTGCTAAAATTTCTATTTTTTAAAAAAAAATTTTATTTAAGTTATAAAATACAAATGTCTTTAAGAACTTTCTTATATAGAAGACTATAGCTAGTTATATATGCATTTTTGATATCTAATATTAAGTAGTCTGTTTATATACTATTATATTGTTACAAAGTTGTAGTCTTCTTGGTACAATACAACCAAGTAACAAGGTTACCTAGTACAGTAATTGACTATTGCAAATATATATAGGGTAAAGGTGTAATAATTCACTTTACTACATAGTAGCAGGCAAACAGTTTAAGATAGTAACAGTTTTTTTTTATTTTTTTGTTTTTTTTTCCACTTTGGCAGTCTTGCCGATACTCTTTATTAAGATTTCTGTTTATATACTAACAAACATTTTTAGACTTAATGTGCTGAGTTGACATCTCGCAATTACTTCTATGAGCACTTACAAGTGATCTGCCACACCAGTTGCCTAATTTCTAAAGAAAAAAGGGAATCTGAGGGACTCATCTGATCACCGCCCTACAATAGAGTATTACCAATCTGATACCACTTTCTCATAGGGAAGTGAAAGAAGAAAAAAAAAACACTAAACTAAACTAAACTAAAAAGAGAGATAGGAAAAAAAAAAGAAAAGAAAAAAAAACAGTTACTATCTTAAACTGTTTGCCTGCT
>CAJVQA010011073.1:0-10957 GCA_910591915.1 Cetraspora pellucida
ATAAATAGTTATAAGAGTTTTTAGACGGACGAATTTTTTGTTAATTTTTGTGCAATGGATTTGCAGAAAGAGTTTTTTTTTGATATTTTTTCTTTTTCTATAATGTTCATTTCTGTTATTTTCAAAAATACTATTTCTTTTTTCTCTGCCCAGTTCAATAGGTTTTTTAATTTCCAACCTTTGGTCTTGAGTCCAATGACATTGTAACATGCAATTTTTATTTTTTTTCTTCCTTTTTTCTATTTCTTTTTTAACTGCTTGTATCTTGTTTCTGTGTTTTCTGCTTTTTCTTTTTCTTTTCTTCTCTTTTCTTCTTTTGAATTAGAAGATTTTTCCTTATTTCTTTTTTCAAAGATCCTTCTTTACTATATAGAAAATCTCTGATCTCCTTATTCATATTCATAAGTTCAACTTGGATGCTCTTAGGAGCAGTTAGCCAGACCTTCTTTTATACCTAGTTGAGTATCCTCTAGTTGATTTAGTCTATCCAAAATTTGACCTAAGACTTCTTCCATCTGTCTTGTTTTTACATATACTTGTGTATTTAATCTTATCTTCTTTTTTGATTATGTTTCTATCATTTTTTTCAGCATTAGTGTTTTTGACTCCTAACCATTCTTCTATGTTCTGTAACTGAAGATCACTTTCTATTTTGATGTATCTTTTGTTTAGAACCTGATTATTTTTGTCCCAACTTTTTCTATCAATAATGTTTCTATTTTCTAACTACTTTTCTGCATCTTGTATTTGAGGATTACTTTTTATTTTTGTGCATCTTTTGTTCAGACTTTGGCTAGTTCTTTCTTAGCTTCTTTCTCTTCTTTCTCTAATACTTTTTTTTTTCTTTACTTCTTTTCTTCTTTCATTTAGTCAGAATATTTGGAAATTATTATATCTAATTGGTTTTGATTAAGCTGTTTTTATTTTTTTTTCTATTATAAATGTAATTATTGCTATTCTTTTTTGATTTTCATTTCTGTTTGATGGAATGTACACTAATTTTACACCTTTGCTTCTTAGTTAGCATAGTAGCAAAACTTCTGAAGCATTGCTTGGCAGCTTTGTTATTTTTGCTATATATTGACTTTGCTTTTGTCTTGTTTCATAATTTTTTTTGTCTTCTGTTACTCTTACTAGTTTGTTACTATTAACTGGCATGAACTATGGTATCTCTTCTTTTTCTAATTCTTCTACTTGGACTATTACAAAAAACTTGTATTTAGATCTCTTGATTCTTGTTACATGTGCTTTTTAAATCTTCTGCACATATATTCAATCTATTTTCTGTTTATATCTACTGGTAAATTCCAAATTGTTATGTATTTATGTTTCTGTGTTTTCTCTTTCTCAGTATCTATTCAATCTTCTGTAGGTTCTCTTTTATTTTCTTACTATTTATATTTCTTTTTCTTAAACTTTAACATATTGTTCTTTTCCTTTGATATTTTTTAGCATCTGTTTTCTTCTTTCTCTTCTTGTCTATTCTTTCTTCTTCTGTAATCATTTTGTACTAATCACTTTTTTTTGCTAATTTTTTATATTGCCTCACTTCTTCCATCTATTCATAAATTTTCTCTTTTAAAAACTTTAATATTTTTAACATGCTTATTATTTTTTATAATCATTTGATAAAGTTTATATATTCTTCTTTGGTCTTTTCAGATATATTATTGCAACTAAGCTGTTGTTTTGATTGCAGCCTCTTTTGCTCAGCACCTATATGCTTTCTTCAAGTAATACTCCTACTACATTAATTTCTTTTCGATTTTTTGTTTTTTTTTTTTTTTTTTTTTTTTGTTGTTGTTGATTCTTGTTTTGATTCTTTTCTATATCTTCTTGTTCTTTTTCTCTTTTCTGTTCTTGTTCTTTTTTTCTATAGGTGAATGATTTAGCTTCTACTTGGCTATTATTTGTTTGTCTTACCTTTATACTTACTTTTTTTTCTGCAATTTTTATATTTTCTTATAAATATTTGTTGGCCTTTTTGTCTTTTTCTTTCTTTTTTTTTGTCTTTTTCTTTAGCTCTTTTTGCTTTTTTTTTATTTCATTTGTCTGTTGTTGTACTTCTTTCTTTTTTATACTTATTCTATTTTGATATTATTCTACAAAATTAAGCATTTTCTCAGGTTGTTCTCTTTCTGATTTTTCTAATATTTCTCTTGTTATTTGCAAAAACACTACTTCATTTGGGTCTTATTTTGTAAGTGCTGCAATAATGTTATCTTCTCTACTAGGTATTGCATATGTCTTACTTACTTTATTGAAGAAAATTTTATTATGCATATTGTTCATTACTTCATATGTCCTTTTGTGAAGATTACATTAAAGCTTTCTTTATATTCTTCTAATAGACTTTTGTTCCTATTGCACAATCATTTTCTATATATTTTTGTTATAATAGTACTTTATTAAGATTTTGAAATTACATTTGTAATTATATAAATATTCTTAATAACTAAGTCCAGCATTATTCAATCATCCTAATGGTGCCTAATTGCAATTTGTTGCATTATTTCAAGCAAAAATAAGCTCTCATTTGACTACTTAAAGTTTATAATAAAAGGGCCTTTTCACTTCTATAACAAGCTCTAAAATAAAAAATATATATACTATTCTTATAGTATTATAATTACTTATTAAACTATTCTTAAAAACAAAAATTCAAAAAAAATCTTTTCTACAACAAATTTAATTTATTTACAAAATGTCAACTCTTTCAAGTTCTGAATTTAACTCTGTTGAACTTGACTATTTTTATGAAAACTTTTCTAAAAGTTTTGGTATTGGAGTTTATGAAGAAACTCTATTATTTTCTCATCCAATTCCTACTAGTAAACAACCAAACATTGAACTTAGAGACAATATCAAATATTGTCACTATTTCAAAACTCCTAAAACCAGCATTATAGTTACTTGTATCTGTGACAAGTTTTATACTAATTTCATTTCACAAAAAAATTTAACATATAACTAACTTAATTTGAACAAGCTACTAAAAATTCTAAAGAGAAAAAACTAATTGCAACTAACATTGTTAAGTCTATTGAATTTGTTCCACCATCTCAAACCTTATAAAGTAACCAACAACAGGCATTATTTAGCTCTAATGTTTTGCTATTTAATGACAAATTATATTACAAATACTGTATTGACAATTAAATTAATTCTTAACAAGGCTCTTCAAAAACTTTTAACAAGGCTCCTTCAAAAACTCTTAACAAGCCTTTCTAAAAATTGTACCTAATTTGCAAACAAACTCAACATACACTTATATAACAAAAAACTCAAAACTCACTTATCTCTTAACTTGATCTTTTAATACTACTAGGTAATAATCAAAACAATGAAAATGAAAATATAAATATTAATGACACAATTACTACAAATAACAAGCAATAGCAACAATAACAACAAAAATAACAGCAAAAACAGCAAATGATTAAACAAGATGTATATTTACCTCCTAATACTAAATCAAAAATAATTCATCATTTAATTTTCTAGTCAATTTTCCTATTATATCAGATATGGAAAACAATACTAAACTATAAACCCAACTATTTAGAGACTTATTCAATTTTTTTAAACAACATCTTTTTAACTTCTATTTAGAAAAGAAGATTAAATTTGCAACAGAAAATTATAAAGCTCTTATAGCTAGCTTTAATTAAATTCTCTATCAAATAACTAGAACTTGACCAAACTTTCTTTCTGATATTATTTTCTAATCCAATTCTAATATTGACTATAAAACTACAATTTTTTTTAACATCTTAAAAGGAAGTCTTAAAAAATTTATCCTTAAATTTACTACTATTCTATTTACCAAACTTAATTATCCTGAAATTTTTGCATTACCTATTACTGTTTTTTTATACAAAACTTAAAACCAATTACAATTTTGTATTAGTCTCACCAGAATACATCTTTATCTATTTGACAATTATCAATCTACTAATTATACAAAATTTGCTAAAAATATCAAACTAAGATCTAAAAAATTTACTGTTAGCTCATTAGTAACTAATACTAACAAAAAAGCCAATATATGAAAATTAAAATAGATAAAAAATTTAATATTCACTTCTTTTTTAACATTTCTAAAACTCTTTTTTTTAAAAAAGTACAATATTCCATCACTCAATAACTCTGTAAACTACTTTAATGAATGGTTTAAAATTTTCTTTCCTTTATACAATCATCAATTTACTGAATCTCTTAATAAAAGCAAAGTTAAAAATGTACTAAGGTTACAATTCTAACTACAATTTATCAAACATCTTAAAGAACTTCTTTCTATTGAAATTTCTTTTAAAGAACTTTATAATCTTCAAGAACAATGCAATGAAGCTATTTGGCATACTAATTATCATATATATATTTGTACTAACTCTGACAATATACATCTTAATAAAATCAAAATTAAAGAAAAAGAAAAAGAAACTATACTTAGCAACAACCAACCAAACTACCAATATATACATTTTTACAATAATCTTTTTAAACAAATATTATTTACAATATCCAAAAAAAAAGTAAAACCTGAAAACACTTCAATGTTGATGCTTTAATTTTCTATATTAATGGTAAACATGAAACAACTTTTAAGGAAAAAATTCCAACACAACTTCTTAATGATTTTGCAACCAAAGCTAAGGAATATGTATGTGCCAACAACCCATCCAAAACAAACTCTAAACATAGAAACTATTACTTTTATTAATATCTTAAAATTTACTAAAATATTGCTTCACAAAATCATAACATTGACAAACTTAACTAACAGTAAGCTATTGACTTTCTTATAACTAAATTATTGATACAAACTATTTAGATTGTGTTATTATTTACTTTGACACAAATAATATTTCTATAAACTTATCTAAAATTGTTAAACACTTTCAAGAAAAGGCATATTTTAAGGCAGAAACAACTTTATTAAACAAATTTAATTTACAATTTCAAAAGCTAACAACTTTGGAAGATTTACTCTTTTTTACAAACACTTATTTTTAATAAATTTCTTTATAAATTATATTAATGCAGCTACCACTTTTAAGATTATAATATCCTTCACTTCAAGTGAACTATTCTTAAAAAAGAATAATATAACTAAACAAGTCAGAAAGTCTATTTATACAAAGAACCAAGTTTATAATAGCCAGACTCAATGTACAGAGCCGACTATGACACTCTTTACAGCTGTGAGAGCTAAGTATAAGTGATCAAATTTATAGAGAAACTCATAATTTTTATGTACTCTATTGCATCATCTTACTTGAAGAAAATATCACAAGACTTAATCTACAATATACTAGTAGATCCAAACTCAACATCTACAACTTCTTTACATCTTTCTTAAACATATACATCATTACAATTTTATATTACTCAATCTTTACAATTTTATACTGCCAATCTTTACAATTTTATACTGCCAATATTAATTAAACTAAATAATAATAAGTGTTATATACACTTTTTAAATGAACCAAAACTTTTATCTGATCATTTTATTTCATAATAATTTGGTTATGAATATTATTCATCAATCTCTATTCTTTCTAAATACTCTTCAATACTTAATAATACACAATGTACCAAATTCATTATTGAGTATAATATTTTAGCTTATACTTATTTACAATTAGTAAAAACTGTTTTATCTGGCTATAATGATACTATTATTGCTAATAAACACTTTAGCTCTATACAATTTTATACATGCTATAATAAATTCTTAGCTTATAATTATCTTCTACTACTTTCATATCTACAAACTATTATCTTCTTTTTACTACATATTTATAGTTTTGATTATTTGTCAAGTAATGCTGTAGCTATATTTTAACTATCTCTATCAAAAATAATTATAGTGAAGCTTACATTTACCTTCTACCTGAATCTAAACTTCTACTAAATCATTTTATTTTAAGCAATTTGGCATTATCCAAACATTTTACTAAAATCAAATACAACAGAAAATGATTCTTCTAACTTAACAAATAAATATACAACTACATTTACATCAAACTCATTATCTTTTATATCTTTAATACCATTATAACAATCTTTACCTATTTCTATTTCTGCATCATCTTCTTCAATATTGCTACTATTTTTAACACAAACCTCTATACCTATTTAAAACTCACATGACTTCATTTAAATATTGCTACATATAATGTTAGTGATTTAATACAATTACCAAAAAAGAAGCTTGGTAAAATTATTGTTTTTATAATAATATTGATATTGCCTGTATCACTGAAACAAAAATTGCCAACACTACCAACTTTCACTTTTATAACAATAATTTGTTTATATACTTTTAAGCAAATTCTAAAAATTCTGCTTAAGGTGCTGCTATTATAATTCACAACTACCTTCAACTACACATATACAACTGTTAAACACATCTTGGAGGAGCAGTATCTTTTGACCTTTTTTTAAAAAATAAAATTAAACTTCACATTATAGCAGTTTATCTTTTTTCTACTAATATATATCAATATAATAAAATACAAAAAGCAGTTATTTCATTAATCCAACAATTCTATCAACAAAATCTTTATTCAATTATTCTTGATGATTTCAATATACATGATAATATTTGTAGCTTAATATCTAAATTTTGACTTACTAACTACTTTCATCAAGCTAACATGAATGACATTGGTATATATATTGATAATAAACACTATATATGATTAAATAATATTAGTTAAAGTTGTATTAACTACATATGAACTGATTCATTTAATATACAGTTCTTTCTTTTTTATAATTTTAATGATAGTAACAACTCTGCATTAAGTGATCACTCTAACTTTTTTTCTTTATAGCCTTTTACTAATGCATTTAGTAAACTTTCATGCTATTATACTGGCATTAGTTGTAAAATTTTTAATTACAATGCCATGTATCAGAAAAATAGACAAAGTTTTCTGACCTGCTTTCTTAAAAATTATCAACATAATACTTTACTCAATTGCAACACTAATGAAAGCATAGGAACTATCTGGCATAAAATTGAACACTTAATTATTCATACTGCTATACACTTAATTCTTAACAAAAAATCTTATAAACACAGTATAATCATAAGTATTTACTTCATAGCACTATACTTCACCTATTATTTAAAAAACTTGGACACTTAATCAAAATTGTTAAAAATCTAAATAACAATTTAAATATTAACATAATTAATTTTAAGATTAAAAATATCAATACAAGATCTAATTGTGATTTCTAAATCTTGTCTTTTAACCAACAGCCAAAACTTAAACAATAGACTTAGCATGCACAGGATATTTGGAAACAGCTTTACCATGCATGCCATCTTAAAAACTCTTTACTATTCTGACAACAAATTCAATAAGCTACAGAAAAAGAATATAAAACACTTTTTACACATTCCAAACAAGCTTTAAACAGTATTCTCAATTATTACAAATCTTCTATTCACTTCTCAAATATTAAACTTTCTAACCAACTTGTTACAGAACTACATCTTATTAAGCAATATATACAATCTTATTTTCTTAACTGAACAGCTTATTGACCAATTAACCAAATCCTATTTAATAATTTTTGGTCTATACAATATTAATTACAACTACACATTAATACCCAATGGTACAACTCTCTTACTACTCTTATACAAAAGAAGAAGTATTTCAAACTATAACAAAACTTTCTAATAGAAAAGCCTATAGTCCTACAGGTATCAGTTATAAAATGCTTAAACATGCAAGTGTTGTTTGCATTAAAGCAATAACCATTCTATTTTAATTACTGCCTTAACTCAACCTAAACTCCAAAAAAATGGAAGCATAGCAGAATATAACCTATTTCAAAGTACAATACATTTGATGGAAATCTTAATCTTATTTATCCTATAAGCCTAATTAAACATACTTGTAAACTCTATATAAAGATTATTACAAACAGAATTAGCATAATATTTCTTACAACATTTAATTCTCTTACTATACAATTATGTTGCTCTACTAAATAACAGTACCTCAATAACTATAAATATACTCAACAACCTTACTGAAGATGTATCATGCAATCAAAACCTAATCTGGCTTCTGTCTTAAGATATAAGCAAAGTCTATGTTTTAGTTAGTCTTGATCTTCTTAAACATTCTTTATAGTGTCTTGCTCTCTTTTTTATTACTATTAACACTATTATTAATCTACTTACTAACTGACAAAATCAAGATATTACAAATCTTGGCCTTATTTCTTCATATTCTGTACTTAATAGTATTGGTTAAAAAGAAACTATTACTTCTCTTTTATGGAGAATATACTATAACCTACTTATTTCATACATTTATAATAACTTTAATAGATATAACACTAAAATTTTCTGGTCAACCAACTTTAAAAACCAAATATTTAATAAACTTGAATCTTACTGCTCTTTTTTGGCTATATGAATAACACTTTATGAATTGCTTCTTTAAAGCAAGAACTCTTACAAATTCTATTAATAATAGAATCTTTTTATAACATAACTAACATTCAAATTAACTTTACTAAATCAATACTCACAATTAATAATTCTCTAACTAACTATAGTTCTATTACTTACAACAGTTATTTACTTAATCTTCATTCTTCAAATGAACTGTTTAAATTTTTAGAATGCTGGTTTATACTTAACTACAAACAAACAAAAAAAACTAAGCTTATTATAGCTGAATTATCACATTTTGTTAAAATTATAAGCACTAAAAAAATCAGACTTATATGTATAATATATTATTAACATAGTTATCATTTCTACAATTATATATCACATTCACAACATTGTTTTTAGTCAGAACATATGTAATAAATTCTTACTAATTATATTGAACTTGTTAAAAATAAAGCCAAACTTAGTTATACAATTTCTATTAGCATAATGCTTCATTCTCAACTATATAATATTTGAATATTCAATTTCAACACCATATAACAAACTATACCAAAAGACTTAACTCACCTAATTTTCTCAATATTAGTACTTGTATTTAGCTCTAACAACTTTAAAATAATCTTTAGTCACCTATTAGTATCTTAATATATGACAATCCTATTATTGATAGACCAAACAAACATACTACTAATTTTAAAATAATTTAACTTTTTAAGCATTTTGACATCACATTTACTGCTAATCCAACTTACAACATTTTATATACTATTATCAAAGTTCTATCTTACTAGAATCTTTGCTCTTCTCATATTTAAAATACTTAAGTTTTAAAAAACAACTTAATCATCATAATATTCTATATCTTAATCAACTTACTACATTTGATAATTTATGCTTATTAAACTGAAAACATATCTTTCCTTATATATACAAAATCCTAAAAGGCAAACAACTACTTTGGTTTACTTATTTAGAAAACTAAGTTACAAGCCATTTCTACAATCACACATTTCATTAACATTTACATATATCTAATACAAATTACTATAATTATACAACTGGACACTTCTTATTATACAAAAAACCATAGTTCATTACTATATTTGATAATCAAATTAATGCTAGAAAAGGCATAAGGCAACCTTCAGCATTTAGATCCATTCATATTACCTACTGGTAATATAATATTGAATCACAATTTACTTGATTCTATTCTTTTCTATTATTCAATTATATATATGTCTGGCTGCTTTTTTGACTTTTAAATAATTACTAACAAATATACAATTGTTATTTCTACTGTGATAAATAAACAGCAAGTCTGTTGCACCAATAGACAAGACCTTGCATAATGTTATAATAACAGTGGAGCAAAACTTCAAGGCATGGATTAGATTTGGTAAGTATCATTTTATTTTTATTGTGTTTTGACTTTTGTATTTAATAAGCACCAACTACTACAATTGCTATACTAACTATAGAGACTTCAATCTTTTTTCTATTAACTAGAGGCACTAAAAGATTTATATTACTTTATTAAGATTATATTTTGATTTTATTTATTTTTATTGTTACTAATAAATTCTATTTATTTTTCAGATTTTATTCCTATTTTTCCACCATTCTGCCACTATAGAATTGTACTACTGCAGATTTTACCTAAACTGCATAAGTATTTGCTTTTGTTGGTTTTACTTTTAGTTTATTTTATTATAACTATACTAATCTAATCTTTTATCATCTAGATCCTATCACTCTGAAACATTGCCATCATGGTTATAATACCTTCTCCAATTTGGATATATTCAACTTGTATTGATTTTCTTGGTGTTGGGAAATTTAATTATACATATTCACTATTGTAGGATCAATTATGTATATTCAATCCTGGGTCCTGATCAGCACTTTTGCAATATAATATAATGCATGAGCTGTCATGAATTTTTCATTTGTAACACTACTAATCTCTTAACTCAATTTTTAAATCGAGTTAATATTTATAACAAAACTTTTAACTTTAATGCTAATCATCTTAATCTTATATACTCTATTGAAATTCAGCATTCTATTCAAATTTCAGACCTTTTAAATATTCCTATTTCTACTTATCCAATTTTTGTAATTTTTGAACTTAGTTTATTTACACATAATCTTCAATAAATAGCCAATTATAATGCTAATTTATTAGAATTTCATTTTTATACTAATGGTTCTGTTATTAATTTGAGTACTTTACAATGCTTAATAGATATTGGATAGGCCCAAATTTCTAATAACTTTATATTATATACATTTCAAGCTTAAATAAAACTCTGACTTTGTTTATTTAAAACTGAACTTAATGCTATTTAATTTACTCTTATTACTGCTTCTAAAAATAGTATTATAAATATATATACAGATTTTCAATCTGTAATTTCTAAATATCAAAGCATTTTAAACTCTTTTTTTTTTTTTTTTTTAAATATTAACGGTGAGGCCATGCCTTTAACTTTATTGAAATTCAATTGAAGTTTTTAC
>CAJVQA010011074.1:0-10957 GCA_910591915.1 Cetraspora pellucida
ATGGGATTTGAACACCCAACCTACCACTTGGGGGGTTGACAACCTGACCACTTCACTAGGTCGCCACACCCCTTCTTATCATACTTTTTATCAGATCTTACATTTTAATACTTATTACATTTTCAACCAATTATCTTATTTTTTGCTAAAAATCTCTAATCTCATCTCATTGTTGTATTTTTTTAAGATATATATACTCATACTTTATTTACAATATAGTCACTTTCTGAATAGAACTGATAAATAATCCCAATTTAGAAGAATCAAAAATGTTAATTTCGATAAAAATAAGCTAGATTGCTCACTTTTCAATAAAAATTTCTTGAAAAAAAGTAGAAAAGAAATTTTTAAAACACCAACTGTAATAAGTATAAAAGTTTATATTATATAGAATAACATATCTAATTAGGTTTTTATCTTTGTTGCTGCTTTGATATAACTTGACAAAAATTTTCTTAATTGTAGCCAAAGTTATTTTTTCAATAACTTCATAGACTTCTACTGAAGAGTTAAACCCACAAAAAGTTGTCTTTTTCAACTCTTTTTCATATAACCCACATGCAATCTGAAACTCTTAAACCTAAACACTATACAGTAAAGTTTTGTTGTATATAAACATACTAGTTATATAATTTTTGTAAGTCAGTATGTATAGAAAAATTGATGCAGAGGATTATTGGAAAGAGTTCTAATATTAATAATAATAATTTATATATTTTTTTATCAGACATTTTATATGTATAATAATTAGATAGAAATTGAACTAAATTACTATCTTATTTTCATTGCTAAGATTGTTTAATTTTGAAATTATATTGTATCAACAAACATACTATTCATTCACTTTATACTGTTCTATAAAACATAATAATAATTATTAATAGCTACAGGTATTTGCAATTAATTAACTTATCATTTGCATATAGTAAATAATTGTAACTATTAAAATACAAAATGAAGGGAGTTAAATAAGTTGCAATAATTTATAACTCCATAGATAATATAAATGATTAAATTGATGTAATTAAAATGGTTCAAGAAAATTGTCAGACCTTCAAGACAAAGTTTGAATTGACTATTATATAAATATAGTGGGATCAGGATCAGAAAATCAAAGAGTAGATGAAGAGCTTGATCAAGAACAAAAAACTATTAGTATAAAATGTTAAGTCACCTGACAATTAAACAAGACAGTTCGGTAAATCACATGACCAAGTCCGCCCGGCAGTCATACAAACCCGTATTGGATGCTAACGTATCTATTAGATTGAATCGATATTCACCCCCACCCTTCTTATTATCTATCTACATATTGTTATTTAGAAATTTTACTACTTCCACTATCTTTTATATTGTTAACCAACATAGAATTAATATTAGCAAGAGAACTAAGGATTAGTCGTGCAGATCTATAGTTAATAAACATGTATAAATAGCTCGTGTCTTCATACACGAATAACTCAAGGCTTTTATTAATAAACTGTTATACGTCTATTCGTATCTTCATATACATTTAGTCGTTTGTCTCTTTCGTAATCGCAAATCACTTTAAATCCTCTTAAACGTCAATACTAGTTATTGACATAATTACTTGCTTACTACATAAGACTGTCGTAAGACATTCAATTATTAACGTCTTTACTTACTATCGTCTTAGGTTAATCTGGACTAAATCAGAGGTAGCTCGGATTAACATTATCTTTGTTTCCTTCTATAAATACCTAGTGTATACTCATCTAAAATAAAAAGAATATGGTATTAGCCAATCATAAACATTTATATTCAATATATAGACGTGATAAATCACCATCCTCCAGGGTTGGCAATGGAACTCAATGGAGCTGCGAATGGAGCCAATGGAGCTCTGAATGGAGCCAATGGATACTAGTTTTTTGAACTCCATTTGCATAGCCACTGAGCTCCATTGGCTCCATTGCCAACCCTGCCCTCCTCTAAACAATTATGTAATAAACGGTATTCCCTTTAGGGCAATACTATTTGCACTTCCCATTTTTGCTCACTCTCTAACAGTTATTAGGTAAAAAAATAAAATCTACTGGTTTTAGAATAATGGGCACTACTATTTATACTCTCAAGTTTTATCCTTTTCTATATAAATAACCAATTTTTATAAGTTAATTCATGTTATGTTTGGCTAAATAATTTTTTTTAGAGGTAGGGGATAAGAATAGCAATTTTCTAAAATTATTATTAGACAATCAATCAACCCAATCGATTAGTCAACTATTGTCAACTGTTTGGTTTTCAACTAACGATTCGGATCACTAGTTAAGAGTTAGAGGCAGGGATGATAAATAATATCGATTTGTATCGAACATTATTCGGCAAAAAAATTTGAATAACGGTAACCAGACAAATGAACTTGTGCTGTGAAGTGGGACGTATCAGCCAATCATTTGCCCGGTTGAGCCAAATTAAAAAATTTGTCGAATAATGTGTTATCCGACTATTTATGATCATGATTGGTAGGGAGTTGTTGACTGAGTTTTAATTCAACATTTCGTAAAACGTAAAAAAAAAAAAAAAATTCATGATCATAAGAGTTGTCGGATAATACTCAAAATCCTTTTTGTTTTAGAGAAGTTAGAATGGCAATAACCTAATCCTAAGAAGTCGCTATCATTCTAACTTTTCTAAAACAAAAAGGGATTTTGATTATTAATAAAACCTTTTATATGCTTCTTTTTGGTAGTTTATTTTTTTTTAAAAAGTATTTTAAACTGAATAAATAATGTAAAATTAAATTGATTTAAACAGCCAATCATACGAAAACCTTCCTATGAGGATAATATACGGTTATCAGATACGTATGATATAGTTGCTATATGTGAAGCAGTCAATGGTTTTCTTTTAGCGACACTCATTTATTCGAATATTCGTCGAATACGAATATGAAGCTCTATCCCCAGTTAGGAGTTATATGCATAACAATGATTATATGTGTACACGGGTGAAATGATGGACAAAAATCGGCTAATGATCCGAAAATGTAAGTCCTCCGGACAATAAATACATAAATTGTTTAAACGAATGTCAAAGACAAAAAAGGACAATGAAGTTGGAAATGAGTACGATAAAACCTGAATGCAATTACATTTGAAATCTGAAACTAGAAAGTTGATCAATGGATAATCATAAGGAAAAATGTAATCAATATTGATTCATTTATTCATGGATGAAACTTTCATAATGAACTCAATGGAAAATAAAAAATCTAAACGTAGTACTGAACATACCGTATACTTCCGAAATTAAGCACCTTTTTTTGTTATAGGTGTGCTTATTTTCGGATTAACATAAATCGGTTAAAAACCGGATTTTATCCTAGTAACTATTTAAAGGTCGAGTTAATAGAGGTGCGGATGCTTAATTTCGGAAGTATACGGTTATAACAGGAAAAACCCCCTTTCAGCCGTATTCATATGATTAATTGTTATATTTACGTATAGCGATAGGCACTTGATCTTGTTGAAAAAAAGGCAATCCTCTCACAATATCGAACATTGACCAAAAAATGGATATTAATATCGAAACATCTTCTAAAAACATCGAATGGAATGAGTGAATGAAAAAATTTTTTACTGTGTAGCAATAGTTCTGATCAATGAAAAATTTCTGTTGTAATCAGGTTTTGAGGCTTTGTCTAAGCTACAAGATAGCGATAACGACAGTTGATACGATTCACTCAATGGATTTAATATTACTAAAACTGGTTAATTATTATTTTACACCTGTTATTTGAGCTGTCAAACTACGTATATTCGATTGTAATCTTCACAATGTTATTAAATGGAAGAATTTTATGTTTGTATCATTTGGTTTTATATGTAATACGTAGTAAAATCCTGATTTTTAATCTATTGCTTACGTTATCGTTATAATTTTTGGCGGTAATGATAAGTTAAGTGTAACAATAATATTTGTAAATGGGATTTCTTTATCGAAATCATATGTAGTATAGTCCAAAACTTCATAGAGCTTATCATTATCACCCATTGTGAGTCTAGCACTATTAGTCATAAACCCAATATCTTTACAACACTGCGCTATGCACAAGTGACACAAAGTACATATCCTTTAAACTCTTAGTAAAATACATATCCCAACTGTATAGACTTCAAATACAAATTTTGCGTATGATTATTAGTACTCAAGGTCTCCATGTGAAATTCTTGGTTATGCAATGCCAAAGTTTCGTGTAAAAAAAAATCTTTTTTATTAATGCGCAGATAAGCAGAGCTTTAATTTTTGATTGAAGTTTGATTTGGAATGTAAGTGATTAGATTATGGATATTAATGAAAATATTTGATAGTACTCTACAAAATCAAATCAAATTAAATTTTGATTTCGCGGGTACTAATCACGGTTTTATAACTATGAATTTTTTGTTGTATAAATATATATAATTCTTATATATTATAAAATTCTATTATTTTCTATACATATAAAATTGAACAAATAGCTTTAAAAATAATAATGATCATTAGAATATATAGAATATGTAGAATAAACATTGAAATACAAACAAAAATTTTAAACTTACAATGAAATCGAAAAATAATGTGCCACCACTGCCTATCAGCCAAGCTAGGTTTATAAGTAAATACTCATAATCCATTGAGTATAAAAGTATTGACTATAATATATAATATATATACAAAATATAAGTTTTTATAAATCTTTTAAATTTTGTAATTTTTTTAAATTTTAAATAAAACAGCAATAAAAAGTAATTGCTAGTACATACCAAGCAAAACGTGGCGTTGCCTAAAGAACTAAAACAGAACATGCCTAATGATAATCCTTCAGTTGATTTTGATCTGTGATTTTTGATAATTTGCGGAATTCTTGAACTAACTAAATTAATGTAAAAATATGAGATAGGGAACAATAATTTACCGTATTTTTTAAAAAAACTTACGATAAAATGCAGCACTGCACCATCCCAAGATTTGAGGCAGCAATTTCATATGCGATGGCATGTCGCTATCATATTGAATCAATATGTTAAAACTTTCTTTTACATATAATGGATTGAAATGTCGAGATAAAGAGGAGAAAGAATAAACAATAAAGCCAGCTAAGAAAACGCCTATTATTCCAAATAAAATTCCAAATGATTCTTTTAATTTTGAATTGTGTACGGGATTGGATCGTTCAGATAGTAAGGGGGCTGATTCTAATTCTCTGGATGAGTCGTAAACTAATTCACTATATAAAGTATTTCCGCGACGACGACGATAATAAAGAATTTGCAATATTATGACGATGTCAGATATGACGTAATATATGCCAAGATAAATCTATTGGTAAAATTATTTCACGTGAGACGATCTGTTAATGGCTAATAATAGTAATCGTGGCAATTGCATTTTTTTGTTTAAATTAAATTGTGTAAGGTTTAATGCATCGCAGATCAAAAGCGCGGCATTCTCATTTCCGATTGATCACTCGAAAAGTGAACAACTTACCATCGTTGGTAATAACTCCTGTAAAATAGTTCCCGTCAAGTTGAGTAAATCACCAGCAAGCCATATGTAAAAAAAAGCTATCGATACAGAATGGCTTGATTTTCTCTTATAGTTTTCATAAAGCTGTCTGATTTTAAAAGAAAATTAATAGTTTTATTCATTTCACTTTTTCTTTTTTTAAAAAAGGTTACTAAATAATAGATATTTACGGAATGCTAACCACAATCCAACAAGCTATAGAAGTATAGCCCATAATTTCTGAAAAGGCCTTGTTATCGAATTTAGACATTTTTTCTAATATTTTTTCTAATATTTTTCTAATAATTGTAAATTTTGAAAAAAAAATTTTTAAAAAATAAAAAGAAAAAAAGTGAAAAGTGAAATTGACCCTACTTATTTATTTATTTATTTATTTATTTATGTATTTGTTCTGATCATTCAACGTTACCTTTTGCTTATCGAAAGACGGATACTACATTCCTATCTCATCCGATACTAGAATTATTCGATGCGAACATCACAAATCAAAGGAAAACACTATATGCTTAGTTGCATACCCCCTACTGCACTTAATATATATGAATAATGAAAATCGTGACTCCTCAATTTATATTATCATTACGTATCAATCATACGGAGACGCCTGTTACCTTGTTACGTAATATTTGGAAACTCCGTCCGACACTACCCGAAATCATTCCAAAGTTGGCTAACGTGAATCATCATAATAAACAATAAGTTTTTTTATTTTTTGAAATATCGATATACCAAAGAAACGTATTTGAAGATCACGTGTATATTAAGGTGAGAATCTTAATGTGGAGAAGTTTGTAAAATTAGATATATATGCTAAGATTATAATCACCAGATCGACTATAATACCATGGTCTGTGTGTATACAAGAGAAAACGAAGGTTTCGCTATAATCAATGATTCAAGATATCATTATTATTCATACTAAATATCGAATTTAGTTTATCAGTTAAGGCTTTGCGGATACCCGATTAAGAAACTTCTTTCGAATTATAGGCTCTGACTAAAGTATTCCGTTAGCAATTCTAGTTGGGAAGTATAGATTAAAAATTTAAAATATAGTCTCTTGTGCAGCAATACAGTTGTACCAATGAATTTCAAAAAAAAATGCAAAATATAAAAAGATATAAATAGATTTGTTTTCTTTGTTTATTGCTTTGTGTATGCATAAAGAAAAATATATATGGTTTTATAGTAATGGATTTTTAATTGTTTAAAAAAGAAGGCATTCATTTCGACAATCACTTTGACAATCACTTCGACAATCTTTCGCCGACATATTGATTTACCGATGATCCGAACCAAGCGTCGCTTAAAAAATTAGTTACGGTTTAAACTCAATCAAATTTATAGTTCCGATGGTTCAATATGTACAATTGATTTTAGATTTTATATTGCAAATTGAGAAGAAATCAGAAACTTTTTTGTGAAAAAAAACTCCTGAATGCTTAACATGCATTAATGAAAGTAAAAAGCGAATATATGAAAAAAAGGGTTACTTCATCTGATTTTACAAAAAGCGTTATTGATGTCAGTACATTTCTTAAAAGTCGATTTGCTCTTCGCAAACATTTAGTTTCACTACCGCTAAGAACAACTCTTTTAATAAGGTCAACAAATAATAAGCATCCATCTATGTACGAACTCTGGATATAACTAACTCAGAATTTTAAAATTTCATAATAATTCGACATAGAAGTACCATGAGTCCTTAAGAAAACATAGTAATTCTATAACGAACTTTTTTTTTCTTCCAAAACTGTCAGTTCGTCATAGAAAGAGTTGACAATATTATTTACATATTAATAAAAATAATTATAAGTAATAAAGTTTATTGAAAATTTAGAAACTTTTTCTCCACGAAGAAAATAGTTAAACGCGATTGGGCTATTAAAGAAAAAACTTTGAGAAGGATAGTACAATGATATACATGAGTGTTTAAATTATTTTGAAAAAAAAGTAATTTTGTAAAAAATTTCGCCGTTGCCATATTTTTTACATTAATGTATTTTATTTAAGAATTGACAATAATTTCGCCATTAATAAAAATTAATTTCGCTAACTATAGAAAACTGATTTTGGTTGAAATAATTATTTATTAAAAAAATTAATTTAGACACTTATATATAGGTGATAATTCGAATATTTATTATTGCAAGAATAAATGTTCCTGTTACATGTAACAATCTCGCATTAGCCAATAGTGGTCCTAGTTTTAATCCTTTTTTTCGAAAATTTTTATGTTTATTATATCGTAAATTAATGTATGTATAATGAAAATAAATTAAAATGCAATTTGTAAATTGCTTCTTTACAATATATATATATATATTTATCGCTGCTTAATTTTAAATTCTGATACGTAACTGATTTTTTGGGCGACGCTAAGGGTGGTTACGAGTAGATTATGTCATCTAGATCACCTCTTCAACAAATGGAAACCAACAATAACGAGAGATTATTTAAATCACCTCTTCACCAATGGAACCAACATTAACAAGAGATTGTTTCTTCATGTTTAGGCTACCAGTTGGCTATAATCGGTTAATCGACCCGAACCGAATAAATTTCGGGTAGCCGGTTGAGAATCGGTAATCGGGTGGAAGGATCGATATAGTATGTAAATGACATCAGGAATGAGCAAGGATAAGAAATGAAATGAACATAAAAGACGAGACAAAAATTTGAGTAAAGGTCCGAGTATAGTTGGTGGTAGAATTACTGAATTACATTCTACCATCTGGTATAATTAATTACGGCGTAGCATCTAATTGCCGTAAATATGTGACAGAGCCAAAATTCAGAAAATCGACTAAAATTCTGGGTCGGATAATTACGGCAATTACGGCAAAAATTACGGCACGTGCCGTAATTCGATAATTTTCAAAATTAATTCTACCAACAACTATAGGTCCGAAAGTAAAGTGTGAAGTAATCTTAGCCGGTTGCAATCTGTTGACATAAAATATTTCGGTTCGGTTAACCGATTAAGAAATTTTTTTCTCGGTTCAAATCACTAGTTTGGGCATGGTAGCTATAAAAGTCAAGTAACCATTTTCATTTTTCGGTAGTTTCCGATAATATAATGCTCAGCCGGTATATACAAGATTATTGATACATCCCGATAATGCATCGCCCAAAAATTATAAATTGTATTATTGAAACTACGTTTTTCTTTCCAATAAAAATAGCGAAATTTTCTGATGTATAAGTCACGTGTTCCAGCATATAATTATGTTATGGTCAAATATATAAGTTGGTTTTAAAAATTTATACAATTATAAACAAATGTGACTATAGAGATCCGAATGTATAACATGAATAAATAGGTGACGGATTAATCCGGATTGAAACTCTAATCGTCAAAAAAAGTTCGGGTACTTTTGATTTACATATTAAATTAATTAAAAACAAATAAATTTCGTTTCTGATAAATACGATTGTTTTAAAAAACAATTTTGTTCTTGGCTTGGTATTACGTGGTCAATTATGATTGGCCGATCACGGAGTTGCTATAGTAATCGGTTACTATAAACCAATATTTATATAATTACATAAGGCTCAACTATAAAGAAAATTTATATAAAAAAATTTATATAATTTTAATATAAATAATTTACATAGTTGCATTGTTTCCCAAAGATGGCTTTAATAATCAATATTTGGTATACTAAGTTGTATATTTTAAAGAATTCTAACCTCCATTTTAATTTAAACCTTAAACTTTCTCTAAAGATTAATTCAACTTAGTTTGAGGTAAATTTTCTATAGATCATACAAAATATGTAATAGCGAATTCACCTTTGGCGAAATTCTTAAAAAACTTTGCCTTTGACGGGCTTTGACACGGAATTTTGGAGATCCTTCCGTATGAATTTCAAATGATACGACAAGGTGAAACCCACTACGTAGATCACATGAGGGTGAAATCACTTTTGCATCATAAAAAACGCAGATTTCACCCTAACATGATCTACGTAGTCCTATTACAGTGTGATGAGTATTATGAGTGATCTGAATCATGCTAATAAATTACGTATATGCAGGAAAACCTGTGACTGATTACAGATTATAGTAAATCATTAAGTACAGTTACTTGCAAGATTCATATGGAACGGTGTAAGAAATAATGGATTTTTTTAATTTATTTAAGTTCAGCAGGCTCGCACATTATAATAAATCAATTAAATAATATAGTAATTTGTGTTTCATTTATCAATCTTTCGTCTAGTATATTTATTCAAACGTTAAATCTCGTGTTATATGGTAGTGTCGTCTGCACGGCACGCAATAAACAAATAGTGACTATGTATCCAAACAGTATATATATAACTTTTATAGCATTAATCTACAACTATATTATATATTATTTAAGGTCCTGTTAATGCAGTAATGTTGTATGTTTTCGTGTAACAATGGTCATATGCTTGCATTTATATGCATGTAATGAGATTGTGCCAAGCAAATGCATAGCATATATTCACAGAATAGAAAGCTGTTATACAATTACTTCTTGATCGACCAATTAGAATGCAAGTTTAAGTGTAACGTGAAATCGAAGCAAAACATTGTCTTTTTTTGAATAATCGTTTGTAACTCAAGATTTTGCATATGAAACCACCTCTTACGTTCTAATTAAAAAATTTCTTGCAAATTTTTAGATTAAAGGTTTTTTCTTTAAACCCACGTCTAACTCTAGGCTAATGTTAACCTTAACCTTAAACTAACGCATTTTTATTATTGTTTTGATTTAAGGGTAGGGTATACGTAGATCATTCTTCATATGACCTAGATGGTATAATAGATTTTTATATAGTAAATTAAAATGCGTTACTAATAAACTTCTTTATTTTTTAATTAATTTTTATCAAAATTTAATAATGAAATAATTTATTTGTACCCGTAGGGTATAGTTTACCCATGTAACACAATTATCGATCATATGCATCAGAGAATAAATTGTAAAAATTGTAGATAAACAAATGGCATTAGAGACGAAAATGCATAAATATTGAGAATGAAGGTAACATAGTCTCTTTTTTTTGAAAATAGTGCACTTAAAAATTGTAATTAAAGGATACAATACATGTTTTTCTGTTCTGAAACTTTAATCACATATCATTTTACCATTTGAAAAAGCTATAGTAGCATCAGTTACCAATTGATCTCATGATTTCTCACTTTTGGCATAATGATAGTATTTAGTCTTGTAATTTTTATGTAATTTTTTATAAAGATATATTTAACAAGAAGTTATCCTATTTGAAAACATAATGCATTATTATTTTTGAACTAATACTTTTTGCTTATAAATTTCTTTTCGAAGAATTAGTCAAACATTCTAATAGAATTTATTTTTTTTTCTATATTAGTATATATTTATTTTTAGCTCTATATTATATTTTATATTTTTCCTAATATTTTTACATAG
>CAJVQA010011075.1:0-10955 GCA_910591915.1 Cetraspora pellucida
GTATTATTGAAGTATTTAACAATTTGTAAATAAGTTGATTTTTGATTTTTGATAACATCAAAGTAGGTAATAATTTGGGCAAGAAATTTGGTATCGCTAATGTTTTTGGTTAGTAAATTAATTGCCTCTTTTTTAAAAAAAGACTGTATATTGTGATTTTCTGTAGCAGTTTGGTAATATAAAGAAAGCTAATAGTAAAAATAATAGTTGCAATGTTTAAAATTTGTTTTGACTTTGTTTTGTTTACAAACAAAATCTTCAACCTGGTCTGCTAGTTTGTTAAGGGCTTTGGTAAGGATGGGTTGGTTAAGTGAGATAGCATGTTCTTTGCTTTTGTGAAAAAGTGTAGTGTTGAAGGTTGGATGGATCCATGTTTCATCATTTTGAGAAGAGAATGTTAAGCAAGATTTGCTTAATATGTTATTAAAGAGTTTGGTACTGTTATGAAATTTTTTATTATCAAGGTATGAACATGATTTATTGTCACAAGTAAGACAGTAGAAGTTAGCAACACAGGATGCTTCTTCATATCATTTATAAAGTGAATTGGGTTTTTTGAAAATATAAGATTCAGGAAGGTGTTTGAAAAGTTGTAGGATGAAGTGTTGTTGGAATTGGATTTTAAGAGATATATGGACTTTTTCTTTGTTAATACTAGAAGAGAATTATTGACTGTAGTGAGAAAAGTAAGTTTCAAATAAAGAATTGAAGTGGTCAAGTGAATTTTTAAGAGAAAGAATACAAAATCTTTCAAGAAATAGTGTTTTAGGAACATTGAAGAAGAGCTTAATATTGAATCTAGTATCTGACTGAATAGTAAAATATTTTTGATTAAAATCAGTAGTTTGAGTAAAAGATTCAATTTTGAATCTTTTAGGTCTGAGTTGTAAATCTTCAGCAAATTTTTGAGTCAATTGATTGGTAGTTATTGGATAAGAAGAGATGAAGTCATGCAAGATTGAGACAAAGTTGGAGATGATTATGAGCAGTATATAGAGGGATTGTAACTGGTGAGACAAAGATTTCAAGATAGTTAAGTTTTGTAAAGAAGACAGTTGTAAATTTGAGAAGAAGGTTTTTGAAAATAGATTCAAGAAGATTAAAAAGAATAATAACACTTTTGTCAATATTGGAATTGGTACTATAAATGAGGTCAGTTAAGAATTCTAGTCATTATCCAGTTATAATATAGATGATATAATAAAATGAGGCCTTAAGTACAAGTTGAGTGGAGATGACAGGCTTAATTTCTTTACCAGAATAAAAATCATAAAAAAATTTTTTAAAAAAAGTGAAGAGTTGGAGAGAAAAAATAATTTGTAATTTTTTGTTAGATTGTATTTCTTCAGTAATTGGGAAATTTGCAAGCTAGTCATAAGTAGGATTAGATTTTGGTTTAGCAATACTGGAGTATATTTAGAGAGAAGGTTTGTTAGAAGTACTATCAGATAGGTTAGTATTATTGAAATTATTAAGATTTAAGTTAGCATTATCAAAATGTTAGTAGTAGAAGGTTAGTTAAAAATAGGGTTAGTATTGGTAGTTGTAGTAAAGAAAGAATCAATAAGGTCAGAAAAAGTTAAAGTTTGATGAGAAAAGGTAGTAAAAGAGTTGGTAGTTTGATAAGATTCATGTAAAATGTTTTGGAAGGTTTGAGTGAGATTTTTCTTGGTTTGAGATAAACTAGCTTCATGTTGAGATGAGGCAGTTATGCAGATAAGATGGTAAATTTCATTATTTTTAGTGACATATTTTTCATTAGGATAATGATAATCATTTCTCTTGGTACAACCAATTGGCAGAGAGCATTTAGGACAAGTATAATAATGTATATCAGGTATATGAGATAGAGAAATATTGTTAGTTGAGAAGAAGAAATTAGTTAGGAGTTGTTGAACTGGTTTGTTAAGATTCTTTTTTGCATTACTGTTAACATAGACTATAGTAAATTTGGTAACTTGAATATGATTAGTGTTAGTAGTTAAGATAAATTTAGTATAATATTTGTCACAGAGACAAGTAATTACAGAGATAGAAGTAGAAGCTTGGAAAAAATAAGTAATTTTGTTATTTCTGAGATTTTTAATTAGACAAGTAGTTGGTTTGACTTTAGGAGAAATAGAGCAAGCATTATTGCCATTTTCTTCTTTATAAAGGACAATTCCAAAACTGTTAGAGAAGTTTTAGTAGAAGAAATTGAGATTTGCAGTATCAGGCTCTTGGCTGCTTAATGTAGATATTTTTAGATTTGTTATAAGTGTTAAAAACTTAGAGAGATTTCTAGTAAATGGATAGTTGATTTTACAAGAGTAAGAGATAGAAACAAGGGTTGTATAATTGAGATGTCACAAAAGTTACACTAGTGTGTAACTAGAATGATTGGGGTCACAAATATGGTTCGGGTACTAGTACAAATAGAGTTTGCAATACAAATTGCTATGTACAATTAATAAGAACCAAATATGGAAATAACTGATTATGTTCAATGAATTTCTATTAATAGATGGGTTACAAAATTTTGGTGTAAATTAATAAAGTATATATTGAGAAATAATAGTATGGTTATATGAAAATTATGAAAGAGAAAAAGAGAATAGGGTAAGGACAAAAGGTAGAAAAAGAGTTTAACAGAAAAGTAAAAAATGAATTTAGCTGTAGTTTGGTCAATATTGAGTCAAAATTCTTCTTTTAGAGCTTGTTTTGACAAGACAAATGTGCACTACAACTTTAATTAAGACTATAAGACAAGTTATTGTAATAGAAACTGCAAAAGAATTAATTTTCTAAAATTGAAGGCCAAAGGCTGTCAATACAGTTTTTTCTGTGAGTTTAAGAGCTAGAACTATAATATTTTCAAAGTATATATAAATCACTGAGCTAAACAAGTTTATTTAAGACATCAGGACAGATTGTCTTAGTAAAATAAAAAGTTATAAGTGTTTTTAGACAAACAATTTTTTTGTTAATTTTTGTATAATAGATTTGCAGAAAAAGTTAAATAAAAAATAGTTTAAATTTATTTACTTTACTAAAATTATACTTTATTTTATTATCTGAACTGTTTTTAACAATTTATAAGAACTCAAAGAAGAACTAAAATTTCTTTTTCTAATAATAGGTTCTAAACAACTTCAACAGCTAAGGTGCTATTATACAAAACTAATTGATTATTACAAGTTTAATAAAATACTAGTAGCATACTTCAATTTACTATCAAGCAAAAAGCTATTACCAATTACATATCATAAACTAAATAACAGAATTAAACACTAGACATATCAAAAGAAAATACAAACATTTAGAAAATAATAAATCTTTTAAGAAAATATTATAGATTTTTTATTTTTTTAAAAAATATTAAGGTAAGTACTTGTAACCTAAGATTTTATTAATAGTATATTTGGCTAATAAATGCTTTACTACCACAGATGGCAATTATGAAAAGAGTGTACAACTAGCCACTTATACAACTTTAGTTATTGTTTAATTTAAGTAGTCTGCCTAAAGGTTCTATATTAGCTGTCATATCTGAAACCTGCTTGTAGATTCTCTATTTAACTACTTTAGTTTTCATATTCACCTATCTATCTTTGTTTATCAACAACCTTAACTAATGCTAATAAAATATGCTATAACCACTAAGTTTTTAAAGTGGTTCACTTATATGTGAATCTTTGATCTTATATTAACCTTCTAGAATCTTCTGTATTCCATTCTTATAACTAACTTATATTACTATAACTAAAACCAATACTAGCAGTCAGAACATATCATTAAACTGTTATGTTCTTGTAGAGTTTACTCCAATCTTAGTACTGATTTCACAATATATTCCTACTATTTTAATATTCAATTTAAGTTCTATTAAGCTTTCAAACCAGATAACTCAAAAAGGCAGGTTGTAATCATACATTTCTGATTTATATGTTCTTTAGCATATAACTTTTTCCTCCAAAACAGATCTTGGCAGCCTGGTTGGTTTCATTTGGCCTCTTCTTAAAGGCCAGCTCTTTGCCTAATTTTACAAGTTTTAGTTTTATTTTATAGGTTTAATCTTTACAATAGTATCATCAAAGATTTGAGCTATCTCTCTACTTAGGTCATCTAAATGAACTTCTGTCTTTCTATCTGGTTCTTATGATTTATATAGTCTAAGGACTTATCATGAGTTTATATCACCTAGTACCAGTTTGTGTTCCTTTATACAATGTTGTACAAATGCCTAGACCTTCCAGTCATGCTAGTATAATACAGATTACAGGTATTTAATTCCAACTAATCATGAAAGACAATTAACTGTAACATAAAAAGAATTGCAAATTTTTGCTATTACTGGAATTTGAACTTTAGACCTGTCACTTGAAGGTTGATAACCTATTTACTTTATTAGATCATTACATTTCCAAATACTATAGATTTAAATTGCTACTAAATAATATTTTTATATAAAAGCTATTATTATCAAAATATATACAAAACATAAAACTTAAAACTTAATTTAGTTATTCTATAACTGATAATAATAAAACAAGTAAATTTTTAAATCAGGCAAAAATAAAATACAAAATACAGTTTCTTATAAGCAAAGAAGTAATGTTTGCTAATCTAACAAATAAACTAAAACTTTTAAATAATAGTATAAAAATTACAGAGTACAATATCATTATACCAATTACATCTTCTAGAATACTAGTAAATACAGTTAAACTACTTTGTAAGTACTATTACTTTGATCAAATACTAGCATACTGAATTGAAATACTAAATAAACAGCAAGAAACAAATGCTCAACCTAATATAACAAACAAACTAACAATTTTATTAACATTAGTTTAATTACAAGAAATGTTTAAAAACAAAACAGTTAAAATATATATTAGCTTACTAATTATACAATAAGCAGACATTATATTTATATTAACAATGCTTAGACAGCATTTCAAAAATTCCAGACTATATTCTACAACTATTACCATTCTTAGAACTAACATAAAACATTCTATCTAAATAATAATAACTAAGACATACTAAAATAGATACAACAATACTATAGAAAAAATACTAAACAAGCATCATAAAATAGCATCAACTAAATTAACTAAAGTAATTCTATATAATATACAAGACACCAACAACAAAATCAAATAGCAAACTCAAGAAAAAAAGAATTTACAAATTAGAAAAAAGGCTAAGAAGACATTATTAGAGCTTGTTATAAAAAAAAATATATATATTTTTTTTTTGAACTTTAAGTAGTTAGATGAGCAACATACCTTAACATGTTTGGAATAGTGCAGCAAGTTGCACTTAGGTACCATTTGGATAGCTGAGTAATGCTAAACTTAGTTATTAAAGATATTTATATAATTGCTAATGCAATTTTAAGAATTTTAATAAAGTACTAGTATGGCTGCTTAAGTTTAAAAAAAAAGAAATGTGACAACCTAATGAAGTGGTCAGGTTGTTAACCTCCAAGTGGCAGGTCTAGAGTTCAAATCCTATAGATGATGAATTTTGAAAAATAGATCTATATTACAGTAACTGTTTCTGTCGATCAGTTGGATTAGTGTATCTGTAACCTTTAGTTGCACTATTTCAAATAGAAGCTCAGACATTTATGCTAAGTGTAATGTTACACTTATATAGAGAAATATATAACTGGTGTTGCATAAGACTTTAGTGCAAACCCATGATAAGACCATCAGGCACAAAAAGCGAAGGAACTGAAGAGTTGAAAATCTACTTATAAATCCTGAATAAGAAAATAGTACAAAACTTTTGACTGTCTGTCAAACTAATGAAAGCCCATGAAACACTTCTAAAGGAATAGGCAGATAAATCAGATGGCAAGATGTATAGAGGAGCACATGACCAACCAGGCTGCCAGAATTACTGAAAGAAAAAAATACTAAGATATATTATACTAGGTCATATGGATTGGAAGTCTGAGAAATTCTGTCAGTCCTGAGTAACAGTTAGTAGAGGATAATAAAAAGGATGTTGAAAAGATAGGTACTGAGGTTTTGAGTAAACCTTACAAGGATAAAAGCAGTTTAATAATTAGCTCTAACTGCAAGTAATAGTTTAGGCCAAAGCAAAACTAAGTGAGCTGTAAGTATAGAATACAGAACACATCAGTAGGTTTAGTACAAAGTTAAATATAGCTTAATGATCATGACATATCTTCACCAGTTTACTGAAGTTGTTGATAGGGTGTGATAGATATGGGATCAGAGTGTTTAAATAAAGGTCCTACAGATAGGTTCTAGGTATAGTAACTAGTGTAGAACCTTCAGGTAAACTACTTAAATTAGACAATAACTAAAGTTATACAAGTGGCTAGTTGTATACTCTTTCTATGATCACCTCTGCACTATTATATTAACAGATGCTAGCCAACTGATACTACTAATAAAATTCTAAGTCACATGTACTCATCTTAACATTAAAAAAAAAAAAGTTTTTTAAAAAAATTAATAAATATCATTTTTATAACATTGTTATCAATTAATTTATTTAAAACAAAATTTTACTCAGTATATTTGTTTATTAAATTTAAAATCAAACTCTATTAGACAATATTCTTTAGCATTCTTTTATATTTTTAAATTTATAATATTAAATATATTTAAAATATTTAGTTATAACATTAAATTTTTAATCTTTTTAAACAACTCAACAACTTTAATTTACTAAACATATTTATTTATATTTATAATTAGTAATTTTAAAATAATTTTTAATTATTTATTTTATTTATTTTTTTTTTTATTTAGATAGTTGTGCTAATAGCTTTTATTAAAAAAAATATTAACACTTTGATCAATAATACAAGTTTAATTTTCAAGTTTCAACTCTTTTGGCTATTTCTAAAAATATTTAAAAGTGATTTACTGCACTAAACAATAATAAATTACTATTTAAAAAGTTATTCTTAACTATTATTTTATAATAAAATATTACTAATTTGATAATACTTTCTTATATAGAAGTAAAAGAAAAAAAACTAATCTAAACTAAACTAAAAGAATTATAAAAAAAAAAAAAGTATTAAAGAGCATACTTAATAATTATTTTAATTAGATTTCTAATACTTTAATTTATATTAAAAATTTAATTATATTTTAACCTGTATTAAAAAAATAAAATTTTATATACATGATTTGGAAATTACTATATATCTCTAATTTAGTACAATTTTTTAACTTAAATTATTCTTTATTCTTTATTACATTATATATTAAGCTATATATATTGTTATAAGTAAAAGCCTTCTTAATTTTTTACACTATAATGACAATATAATACAGAGAATTTCTTATAGGTATATGTAATATCCAAAAGAAAAGTATAGCTTCTGTTAGATGTTGTCAAGTAACTATACTCTTCTCTGAAACAGTTTAGAAAAGATAATGCAATATTATTAACTTTACTTTCTTTTACTAAGAGGGAATAATCTTGCTTGTAAAAATTATCCTAAAGAGAAAATATCAATACAGTTTATAATAAAAAGCTGTTTATTAAAATAATAACAAGAAGAGCTATTCTTAGATTTCTGTTTTTAAAGAATTTCAAGATGTATTTATAATATTAAAGGAAAAAAAAGATGTTTGTTACTTAATCATACTTGAAAAATTTAGCAGAGTTTATATATCTGTAAACTAAGTAGCTAAGTGGCCAAGTGACTAAGCAACTAAACAACTAAGTATTAAGTAACTAAGTAACTAAGTGACTAATTGATTACTAAGTGACCAGAAGGTTTTAGTAACTAATAACTAATAATTACTAAATAACAAATTACTAAATAACTAAGTGACTAAGTAACTAAACAACTAGATGACTAAGCAACTAAGTGACTAAGTGATTACTAAGCAACTAAAAAGTTCTAGCAACTACTAATAATAATATAATGATAGAATAACTTATACTAAATAATAATAATAAAATAATAATAATAATAATTCATTCTATAACAATATAATATTATGTTCTTATTACATTATATTATAATATATAATTATCTGAAAAAGAAAATAATAAACAATATTAATTATTGTTAAATTTTTATTTTTGAATAAAAAAAATACTAAAAAAGAGAAAGACTAATAAGTATAATATATAAACTAAATTAAATAGAGGTTTTCAGCTATTTGTTATACTTTTTAGTTTTTTATAATATTTAATCATAATTTTATTTTATTGTTTTCAGAATAATCTTTTAGTTTAAATACTAAACATATTAGAAAGTTTATTAAAAAAAAAAGACTTAATCTTAATACAAAATACTAAAAAAATTACTTGTATTTTAATTTTTTATATATTTCTGGTTTGTTAACAACAATCTGCTTTATATATTGATGCAAAATCAAAAGTATTGTCTACTTAGAAACTTAACTCTTTAAACTGTTTTAGTACTAATTTAGTTTAAATAATTATTAAAAAAAGTTAATTGTAACATGAATAAGTTTTTTAATTTAATCTTTTATTAATATTTTTTTTATATTTTAATCTAATTATTAATGAATTTAATTACTTAACTGCATATTTAAAATTATACAGTTTATTAAGTATATTAGTTATATTATTTTTTATTATTATTAATAATAAGATTATATTTCTATCTTTATTAAATCTTTAATTAAAGTTTTATATAAAGTATAAATCTATTTTTAAAATATTATAAAAAAACAAAAATTTAAACTAATTTATCTATAACCTAAACTATTAGTTATATTATTTTTTTATTTTTTTAAATATTAAAATGAGTATTTGTGACTCAGAATTTTATTAATAGTATATTTGGCTAATAGTTGCATTAAAACTACAGAAGACAATTATAAAAAGAGTATACAACTAGCCATTTAAACAACTTTAGTCATTGTCTAATTTAAGTAGTTTGCTTGAAGGTTCTACACTAGCTACTATATCTGAAACCTGCTTGTAGATTCTTTATTTAACTAATCTAGTTTTTGTATTTACCTACTTATCTTTGTCTACTAATAATTTTGACTGATGTTAGTAAAAATATATCATGGCCACTAAGTTTTTAAAACAGTTCTTTGGAATCTTTAACCTTGCACTAAACCTTTCAAAATCTTCTGTATTCATTTTTATAGCTGACTCAGTATTGCTATAGCCAAGATTAATACTAGCAGTCAGAGCATACTAGTAAACCACTATGCTCTTATAGAGTTTACCTCAATCTTGATACTGACTTCACAATATATTCTTACTACTTTGGTATCTAATTTAAGTTCCACCAAGCTGTCATTCCAGATAGTCTAGAAAGGTAGGTTATAACTATACATTTTTGGTTTACATGTTTGCTAGCATGTACACTTTTTTTCTGAAATTCAGAAATTCTAATAACTTAGTTGATTCATCTGATCTCTTCTCAAAAACTGGTATATTTGCCTAGTTTCACAAATTCTAGCTTTATTTTATAAGTTTAGTCTTTACAATAGCATCATTAAAAGTTCAGATTACCTCTTTACTCAGGTCTTTTAAGTGGGCTTCTGTCTTCTTATCTGGTTCTTGTAATTTACATAGCCTAAAAACTTATTTTAGGCTTATACTACTTGGTACCAGTTTGTGTTTCTTTGTACAATGTTATATAAGTGCCTAAACCTTTCAGTTATGCTAGTATAATACAGGTTAAAGATATTTAATCTCAACCAATCACAAAAGACAGTTAACTGTAATACAAAAAAAATTGCAAATTTTTATCATCACTGGGATTTGAACTCTAGATCTGATACTTGGAAGTTAACAACCTATCCACTTCACTAAATTATCACATCTCAGTTAAATTATTTCAATTAACCTAATATACAAAATATTATATATTTTAAATAATAAAACTATTCAAATACTTTATCTTTAAAAAAAATTTTTAATATTTTTATTTTTTTTTAATTAACTTATTATATATAATAACTTATATTTATTTTACTTCTTATTTTTTAATTCTATTAACTTACTGATAGTTTATAAATTATTATTAACTTCAATTAGGATATGATGACCTAGTAAAGTAGATAGATTCTCAACCTTCAAGTGGCAAATTTAAAGTTCAATTCTTATAAATAACAAAATTTAAAAATTATACCTATATTATGATAACTGTCTCTTGTTGATCGATTGGGTTTTGAGTATCTGTAATTTTAAATATACTAAGTTAGGTTTTATCTAATATTAAAAACTCAAAGCATATATGCAAAGTATAACATTATACATATATAGAGGAATGTGAAAAATTGGTATCATATAAGACTTCAGTGCAAATATATAATAAGACCATTAGGTATAGAAAGCTAAGAAACTGAAGAATAGAAATTTATTTAAAACTCTCTAGTAAAAAGATAGCACAAACTTTTGATAATGCTGTTGAACTAATGAAAGCTCATAAAACACCTTCATAGAAATTGTTAAATAAACCAAATATCAAGATGTATAGAGAAGCATTAATTAATTAGACTATCAGAATTACTAAAGAAAAAGAATATATAAATATATTATATTAAGCCATCTGGATTGGAAATCTGAAGAGTCTGTTAGTTCTAAGTTGCAACTAATAAGAGATAATGAAGAAGTTATCAGAAAATAAGTATTAGAATTTGAATAAATTTTATAAAAATAATAATAATTTAATAAATAACTTTGATTACAAGTGTCAGTCTTAGTTATAGCAGGAAATCCAGGTTAGCAATAGATAAAGAATATATAATTTACTCTAATAAGTTTACTTTGAAGATAAAATTGTTCTAAAGTTAAGACAAGAATTTAGATACAAGTAACCTAGTAAAGTTGGTATCCCTTAGATTGTAAACTTTCACAAACAAATTTGTCTGCATAATTGTATTTTTTTAGCTCTGTTTTATTTTTTTAAAATGTTAAAGTATCTTAATTTAGATTGGTATAGCATTTTAGTTTTCTGTATCTAATAGTTTTATTGT
>CAJVQA010011076.1:0-10954 GCA_910591915.1 Cetraspora pellucida
TTTGTCTTGTTGTTTGCTCTTATTTTAACAAAAAAGTTACTCTACTCCAAAACTCATGTGTTCGGGAGAGAGTGTATGCAGATCTTTTAAGAAACTAACTTAAAAAACACTTCTCTAAAAAACTTTTGGCTAAACAGTAGAGCTTTAATTTTTTATGATTCTCAAAAACAGAATACTAGCTAGAAAAAGAAATATCAAATTAACAAATATGAAAGAACCTTTGAATAAATAAATAACCATAACCAAATCAATAATTAAACAACATTATTTTTATTTTACAAATGTTTATATATTCTCAAAGCTAAAAACCAAAGTCTCTTTTTTCAAAAAAAAGGCTTTAACCAAAGATAAAAAAGGTATTCACATTATATAAGATAGAATAAACCAAGCAGTTGCACAATGTGACAGCTTTAGAAAGCTTATAAAAAACCTTTTAACAAACTATGTTAACACAGCTATTTGTTCTAAAAAAGAACCTTTTCTTACATTCTAACAATTAACACAAAAAGGCCAAAGAATAACAACAACTACATCAAAGTTATTTATATAAAGAGGCCTCTATACACTTTGAAAACTCAGACCATCTGTTAGTTAAATGTAAGCTTAGCCTAAATCTAAGCATAATAGCAACCTAATATAAAGGTTTAACAAAAAATTCTGAAACATTTCTGAACTTAAATCAAAAGCTATAAACATTTAAAATACAGCCAACTGAATATATATAAATGTTTAATACAGTTTACAATAAAATCATTTAAATTTTGATCTTCATCCAAAAAAAAAAAAATACAAAAGATTTACAGAAAGATCTGTAGCTTAAACAATAGAATAAAAAAACTTTAACCTAGAAGAACTTAATTCATTATAAAAAGTCTTAACATTAAGCTGCAAAATGGATTAAAAAAAAAGAAAGTTAACTAAATATTTTTAAGTTCAAACATTTAATTAGCTGCAATATTAAGATCTAAGACTCAAGCAATCCAAACAGAGTTTTAAAAGAGTAAACTATAAACTATCTATTAAACAATATACAAAAGTAAAACTATAAATAAAAAAGCTGCAGAACACAATACAAGCAATTTAACAAAGTTACATTACAACAAAATAATTTTTTTGAAAGACAAATAACAGAAGAAGAGATTAGTAAATAATTAACAAGCTTTTGAATAAGGCTTCAGAATCTGAGGTCTAATATCCAAATTTTACAAAAACATTAAAAAAACAATTCTTTCTATATTTGCTAAGCTATTTGACAAACTAATTAATTTCATATATGACAGCATTCATACCTCTTACAACACAACTTTCAAATTTTACAGAAAAACCAGTATCAAAACAATATCCAAAAGCTTAATAAAACAGAAAGAGCTCCTAAAATAGATTTAACAGATGTATTAGAAAAAAAAAGAAAGCCAAACAGCAAGTAAAAAAGTAACAAACTCAATAAATAAGCATTGAAAAACAAAACTTTGGAAAAACAGTATAGATCTGAAATTGCGGAACATATGAGCATGTGAAGAGACAAACAGACAAGCATATACAAATATAGACAAAATAAACACATAAGTATCACAGAGTGCATGTGATTGTAAACAAACTAAGAAAAGTAGTACAAAATAAAGCCAAATGATAACACAGATAAAGATAGAACAGTTAATAACTCTGAAATTGGTAAATGAAAGGGCAGAAACAGAATGGAGGCTTATAGATAGCAAAGAAATAAAACAAGAATTAGCAAAAAGAGACAATCATTTCAATGTAAAAGATATAGTAGCAGCAGCATTATGAAAAACAGATCTAATAAAAACAGTAATGCTAAGGAAAATATATGAAGCAATAATTAAAATAGACATGAAAGATCCATCAAGTATAGAAAAATAGATAGAAAAACTAAATTGTACAAATTAACACCTACTAGCAGTGTAAAGTATAAGAAGCAAGAAAGATCAAGTAATATCAAAAGAATAAACCATTATGTTAGAAATATATATAGAAAAAATAAGACAAAAGACAGAAGTAGTAGGTATAGTAATGAATAAGAAAAAAACTATAACAGAATATAGGTACAGAAAAAAAAGAAAAACAAAAAAGTAAAAAAGGCAACAAGTATAGTAGCTTAAGCAACAATGGCAGTTGTTTATGTAGAAGAAAAAATTAGAGTTTTAAAAACAAATATAACACAACAAGACTACCAAGACATAAATACAGCAATTAGAAACCTGAAAGAAAACAAAAAAAAATAGAAAAGAAAAAATTTACAAAGCAGAATGATGAAAAGATAAAAGTAACTTTACAAAAGCACTATTAGAATGAAGCATATAATCACCTTTAAACAGAGATTGTAGTAGTAGAAAAACATATACAGTAAAAATACCAGCATTCAATGTACCAAACAGTTTACAAGAAGAAAAAACAATGTTTGTTAACAGATTATTGGTATTCAACAAACATGTTAAAAAATCAAAGCAAAAAGATAAGAGAAAAAAAAAGAAAAAAAACATAAAAAAGACAGAAAAATAAAAGACAAAACTTACAATTAAGAAAAAGCAGATGCAGACAAAGAAATTAAAAATATAGTAATAATAATAGTATAGGATTTGCCAAAAGAGATCTCAGAATATGAAGTTAAGTATTTGGTAAGAAAGATAGACAGAGTAGCAGCATGCAAAATTAAGAGAGGTATATACAAAACAATAGCAGCAATAAAGGTAAAGAAAGAAAAAGACAAGCATTTCTATAGGTAATCTCTTAAGAAATAGAAAATTGGCAAAAATAACAACAGGTAAAAAGAAAAAGAAAAAGAAAGAAGAAAGAAATCAATTTATTGCAAGACTGAAAGAAATACCAAAAGAAATCTTTGAATTAATCCTACTATGAGAACTCAAAGTCAAAAAAACAATGGCAGTATACATTCTATCAAACAGATAAGAAAGAGTAAGAAACTATGCAGTAATATTATTCAAAAACCAAGCAGACTTAAATATAATAACCAAGAAAAAAATCTGGTACAATGGAGTCTCAATGTTTTGAGAAGTCAAAACAAGAAAGATAGATGAAAAGCTTAGTAAAAATAAAGAAAGAAAGTAGCAGAAGACACCAATTCAGAAGAAGAACATATAAGCATAGAAGAGTTCACAACTGAGAATAAATATAATATGAAGTCAAGAGATAGAAGAGATGAATAGAGGAACAAAACTATTAGAACAAAAAAAAACAAAAAAACTTTAATGCTATGGTCCAAAACCAAAAAAAAAACCAAAAGAAAAAATTAAAACACAAAAGAACTACAAGAACAAGCAATAGATATAGAAAACATACTAGGTCAAATACTAGAAAGACTAAAAAAATTAGAGATACCAGGAGAAAGGGCATGGAAGGTCCAAACTAATTATTTCTAAAGGCATTCTAGTTAAACAAATAAGAGTAGATGAGGAACTTAAGAATTTTCTGTGAAGAGAAAGTGAAGTATTTGAAAAAAGAACAGTATCTTCTTATTAAAAAGAAAAGAAAAGCAGAAAAAAAAAAGAAGTCAATATGGAAATATTACAAAACTAATTAAAAGCAAAGTAGAAAGAAGAAAAAAAGAAATAAGAATTGCATATTATAATATTAATAAATTAAAAACCAAAGGTAGGATGCTTAAAAATCTGCTTGGCTGGGCAGAAGAAGAGGAAATTACAATACTGGGAATTATAAAAATAAATCTTGCAAAAAAAAAAAGAAAATTTTTAGTATACAAGACAACAAAAAGATATATTAGATATTAAAGTAGTGTAGCAAAAAGGTTCAGGTATAGGAGGTTTAATAAAAAAAACAATAGGCAAAACATGTAGGTGCTGTCAAGAGTACATAATAGAAATTATATTATACTTCAAGCAAATAGAGTTAAAAGTAATGAAGTTTTAATGAGGTGTGATGACCTAGTGAAGTGAATAGGTTGTCAACCCCCAAGTGGCAGATCTAGAGTTCAAATCTCAGTAACGATGAAAATTTGCAATTCTTTCTGTATTATGGCTAACTGTCTTTCGTGATTGGTTGAGATAGGATACCTGTAACCCGTGTCATACTAGCATGACTGGAAGGTTCAAGGCACTCATACAATGTTGTACAAGGGAACACAAACCAGTACCAGGCAGTGTAAACCCAAGATAAGTCCTTAGGCCATATAAATCAAGGGAACCAGATAGGAAGATGGAAGCCCACTTGGAAAACCCGAATAGAGAGGTAACCCGAACCTTTGACAGTGCTATTATAAAGACTAGACTTATGAAACGGAGCTAGAACTTGTGAAACTGGACAAATGTGCTGGTCTTTAAGGAGGAACCAAATGAACCAACCAGGCTGCCAGAATTTCTGGAAAAGGGCACATGCCACAAACATGTGAACCAGAGGTGTATGGTTTCAACCTACTTTTCGGAATGGCAGCTTAGTGGAACTTGAATTGAATATCAAAGTAGTAAAGATATGTTGTGAAGTCAGTACCAGGATTGGGATGAACTCTACAAGGGCATAGCAGTTTAATGATATGTCCTAACTGCCAGTATTGGTCTTGGCCATAGCAATATCAGGTCAGCTGTAAGAATAGGATACAGAAGATTCTGAAAGGTTTAGTACAAGGTCAAAGGTTCCTCATGTGAGTGAACTGCTTTAAAGACTTAGTGACCATGGCATATTTGAACCGGTATCGACTGGCATCTTGGTAGGTGTAGGTAGGTGAGTGGATATGAGAACAGAGTGGTTAAATAGGAAACCTACAAGCAGGTTTCAGGTATGGCAACTAGTGTAGAACCTTTGGGCAGACTACTTAAATTAGACAATGACTAAAGTTGTATGAGTGGCTAGTGTATACTTTTTTCATAGTTGCCTCCTGTAGTTGTAAAGCAACCATTAGCTGAATGTACTATCAATAAAATTCTGGGTTACAAGTACTCACCTTAATATTTAAAAAAAAAAAAAGTAATAGAGTTCTATATACCACCAAGTGACAAAGAAATAAGAAGAAGCATTCAACAAAAAATAGTAGTCACATAGTGAACAATGTTTTAGATAGACAAAACCTACAAGTTGCAAGCTAAAAAATTGTCAATATTTAGTTAGATAAAAAGACAAGACTTTTACAATACATGTAGAGAAATGTATCTAACTGAATAAAGATACACATAGTCAAACTTAGAAACAGCAACAAGATTGACTATATATAGGTATTAGAAGGACTAGCTTCAGGCCTACAAAGAGCAAAAATTGAAGACATAAAAGAAATCACTAAAAGTGATTACAAGATAGTAACAGCAGAAATATGGATAAAACATATAATAGCAAAAAGCAGCAAGGCAGAAGTCAAAAGAAAAAGCCAATTAAGAACAATATATCTCTATAACAAAATAAAATAAAGAATAAAAAAGTTATATACAAGAGTTACAAAAGCAATTAAAGATAAAAGAAGCTTTGAGAAACATACAAAAAGAAGAATAAGAGAAGAGAAAAAAATACAAAAAATTAACAATATATAGGATATAATAGAAGAGGCAATTATAATAGCAGCAAACAAACATATATCTAAGAAAAGTCTACAATATAGTGATAAACAGAAGGCATAGTCAAAAAGATCAACAAGGAAAAATTATCATAGAATTTCAAAGACTAGTCAAGTATGCAAAGACAAAAAAAAGGCAAAAGTTGCAAAAGCAGATAAAAGTAAAGTAAATAGAAAACTCAAGATACTACACAAAAAAAAAGTACAAAATTACTAAAAATTTAAAGACAATGGTCTAATGCTTAGATAAAGAATATAAAAAGCTGGCAAAAAATTCAAAAAAAAGAAAGAATAGAAACAAAAATAAAGACAAATAGAAGACAACATAAACAAAAGATATAAAATTATCAAAACTGACCAAGAAAAAATAATAGTAATACTCAATAAAGTAATCAAACAAACAGAAGAAAAAACTAAACTAGTAATGGAATTAGAACTAGTCAAATAAGTAACAGTAGAACATTATAAGAAGAAGAAATACAAAATTAAAAGAGATGTCAGAAAGCTGAAAAGAAATCTATAAATCATAAGACTATATTAAGAAAGAATGTTATAAGGGAAATTGAGGAAGAAAAATGTAATAGAATAATTAAAGAGCTCAAGATAGGAATATCTAAAGACAGAAAAGATACTGATAAAATAAAAAATAGCACAAGTATAACCAATATTAAAAGAACCAATAGCACTAATTAAAATATTTAGAAAAGTTGTAATAAAGTCAATAACAAAAAGGCTTAGTAAAATATTTGCTGAGAAAGAAATATTCAAAGGACCAAACTATGCAGACCTATTAGGAAACTTGATGAACAACCAGTATATGTTCTAAACATAATAATAGAAAAGGCAAGAAAAAAGAATAAAATAGTGTGAATACTTTTACAAAATATGAAAAAAGTTTTAAGCTAGCCCTATAAAGAGTCAAAATATCCAAAATAACAATCAAGTACATCTTAAATCTTTTTCATAAAAGACAGCTTAAAATAATTACAGCTTACAGCCTAATAAAAGAAATAACAGTAGAAGATGAAATAGATCAAGATGAAGTAATATTATCACTAATATGGCAGCTTTTCTATGATCTGCTATTAGAAAAAATACAGAAAGATAAAGGTTAGGCTACATAGTAGAACAAGAGATTAAAGAAAAAATACATTATAACAATATTACAAGTCACCACCAAGCAGCAATCACATATGCAGATGACACAACATGAATTGTTAGAAATCCTAAAGATGACAGAAGAGTTCTTCAAAATGAATGATATAAAGATAAATAGATCTAAATCAAAACAGATAATAATGAATAAAAAAAGTTAAAAAAGAAAGAAAAGAAATAACTTTTGGAAAAAGCAAGATAATAGAAGAGCCAAGAAACAAGATAGTTCATTCATTAGAAATCTGGCTAAATAACAGAATGCAAAAAGTCTTAATAAGGAAAAAGCATATATAAACAATATAGTAATAATACCAAAATTAAGCTACATGTTGCAATTAACAAAGATATTAGAGAAGAAGATAAATGAAATACACCAACCAATGATATGTTTGGCAAAACAAAAAAGCAGTGACAAGAACTAATAATAAAACAAATAAAAGGCCTAATAGCAAGACTAAACAGAAAAGATGAACTAAATAGAGCAGCTAATAAAATTAAGAATAACACAGAATTGTCAAAAAAAAATTGCCAGAAAACAAGTCATATTGGAAGAACAATTTAGCCTGTCTAATGATAGTTAAAGTTAGGAATAAATATAAGTACAGAAAATGAATTATGAACAGCAAGTAGTCATGGTTTTAAAATAATTAAACTAATAAAACCATGACTGTGAAAAAGAAATAAAACCAAAATAAGCAAAGCAGGACTAATATATCTAAATTAGCTACTTAATACAAAAGGAAAAAGACTAATAATGGTAGCAATTTAAAGCCTATTAGAAACAATCAAATAAAGACAAACATGATAAAATCACAACTCTTTCTAATGATCACCTGGACCAAGTTGGCACTGAAAGTAGATTGAAGACTCTGGCTCCAAAATGAATAATATTCTTAGTTTTACATTAAGTAAACTTGCTGTCGACAAAGCTCAAGTACGTGATATACTGAGAAGCAGGTGAAACTTGAGTAGTTCTTGCCTTGGGTCAAGCTTTTTGTCTGGTGAACTTCCTCGTATATTCAGCATTCAAACTAGAAAGATATTTTAAAAACAAGTAGAGACAATATCAGTTCTTTGGTTAAGAATATTAGAAGCAAAAGAAAAAAAAGAACAACTAAAAAAATCTCCTTAACTTGGATCCTTGCAACAATAATATATCTCCTCTTTGTCTCTTTTTTGTTTTTTTTCAAAAAGTGGGGATTTGGCTCACCTTTATCAAAAGATCGACATTGTGCATCACTTTCTTTTGCAGTTCCATGCTTGTTTGGACATAACGAATAAGGAACACAACAAACATGTAAGTCAGCCAATCATGTAAAGCAGATCAGAAAAGGATTTAATTTGGAAAGACCAAAAATATATTGAAATATGCATATATTTCGAGGCCATGTGTATAATATTTTTAAAAAAAAGTGTTACAAGAGTTTATGAAGAATTGGACTGCTTAAGTGCACTCCAAACCTTGGCACAGTACCCCACCTACTTGAAGATTTCTCCTATATGGAAAGTGCCTGGCTCGAACTTTGTCCTACAAGTAAATACAGTTTTCATTCTGGTTAAGAGTATCTAGTTTCTAGAGAATAGCCATAGTTCATAAAAATATGAAAACATTGTAGTGAGCAGCAATTATAGAATAGAGTTTTATCTTGTTAGCAGGTTTCCTTCTTTATTCTCCTTATAGATTAGTTTTGTTTTCTTTTTGTTTAGTTTTATTTTCCTCCCCATTTTCATTCCTCCCTTTTGTAACTTTAAAATCATTTTTTTTTTGTTTTTTTCTTCTCTATAAGAAGATGTCTCCAGATTGATAGTATCTTATTGTAGGGCAGAAATTAGTGCGGCAGGTCACATTTAGGTACTATTTAGGTGGCCGGATGATGGTAGACTTATAAATTAAATGATATTCTGTATTTACATATATAGCTACAAATAGTTTAATAAAATACTACCATAACTGCTTAAAGAAAAAAAATAAAAAAATAAAAAAATAAAGACAAAAAGACAGAGTGGTTTAAGATATTAGAAACAAAAGTGCTTAACAGATTTTTTTTTCAAAAATACATCTAAGCATACAGTTTATTTGTAATTATTTAATTATTATAGAGTTACATGTTTTATAAAGATTGCTTTATGAATCTTAGAATAGAATCTAGTTCTTTATTTCTACTTGGTAATTTTCTAGCTACTAGTGTATATAATAAGTTGATTTTATGCCTTATTTTAAGTTTTATTATATTGGTTATTGTTTCTAAGAATATAGTTTTGCCACTCCACTTAGCCTAAGTATTATACTAGCACTATATTTTGTATAAAGTGTTCATGTGGATCCAGATGGCTGCTTTTTTTTTTGAGCTAAGATTATGTTAGTGGCCATAAAATGTTATTTATTGTAAAAAGAGTAGGTTCAGCTGCATATTTGAGGAAGTTGTAAGCTGCTTCTCATATTTTCTTACTGAGAAGACACTTTAGAGCAAAGTGTTTAAGTGATTGAATAGTATGTAGGCAGTTAGGGCAATTTTCTAAGTTGTTTTGACTAATATATATAAGCTGATAACCTAGAGAAAGTGCTTAGTGAGCAAGATGCCACATTATGTCATTTTTTTGTTAAGAACTCCTTTTATGTTTAACCATTCAAACTGGCCTTCTTTAAGATTTAATGTGGTGTTAAGACTTTTCATAGCTTCTTTGACCTTGTATTGGTTGCCTATTATATTTCCTATTTTGATCTCTTCTAGAAACCAAGGCCAGATTCAATTGACTTTTATTTTCTCTTTTATGCATTTAGATAGGGCCTCCATCTATCAGTCTAGTATTTAGTTTTGAGTAGTAGTTATGTTAATGCATTCAGAACTAAAATGTTTCTTTTGCTATAAAGGTCTGAGGTTATGATATGTCTCTTTTTATGATAGCCCAAAATGTGTTACTTGATAGAAGTTTAAGCCATGTTAAGAGTAGCTTGGCATCTAGCATATCCTTTAGAATAGAAGCAGTAAGCCCACTTTGTTCATAGCTAAGCTGAAATACTAAATATTGGGACAGCATTCTGGAGTTTCTTTTTATTCAATTTGTTAGTAATTAATTAATTTTGTTTAGTTGCTTTTTTGTTGAAGGTAGAAGGTATACCAGATACTATATTTTGGAAATAAGTAAAGTTTTGGCTACTAGAATCCTTTTCTTAAAAAAAAGGTTTCTTTGCAAAAGTTCTTTATAAGGTTTTTTTCTCAAGTAGACTTTTTTAGATTTCTTTTTATATCAATGTTGTAGTTCAGTATTGTTTAGAGCTTTGGTCATTATTAAGTGTTTTAAAATCTGATTGGTCAGAGAGTTTAACTTTTTTAGCATTAGATGTAATGAGTATTAGAATTGATTTGGTCTTACTAATTTTAGCATTTAGGCATGATCATTAAAATTTATTGGTTGAATTTTTATTACATAAATTAAAATCATAGATAAGGTATCAATAATTGATGATCATATAACCTCTACAAATCAATTCAAAAAAAAAAAAACTTGCATAACTGTAAAAACTATGATTATTCACTTTTAAGTACATAATTTATGAACTTATTATATATTTAATTTAGCCAGAATACTAATTTTCAGTTTTTAGATTGTTTCTAAGTTGGCTGTTGTGTTCTGGCATTTAAGACTTCATTACAAGCTAAAGCTTCTTCAAGCAAATTTTGTTTTAACTTTTTATATTTATTATAAAAATTATCATTTTTAATATTTTCAGCCTTTTGCATTTCAATAGTATTAAACTGAGTTTCAAGGATTGTTGATTGGATGTATTCTTGAAGCTTTTCCATTTCCAAAATAGAAATTGTGAAAAGAAGTTTAGATAGTTTGAAGTGTAAGTTTGTATCAAATATTTACATATCAAATGTAGACCATTTATAAAAGCTAAGCAGAAACAAACCCAGTTATTAATATCTATATGATAATTTTCTAGGGATTCAATATTTTTGTTTTTCAACTATTTCTAAATTTAATCCACCAAGATGGAAATGCCTGTTTATTATTATCTTTCGCAGACAAATTTGCCTACATAATTGTATTTTTTTTTAGCTCTTATCTATATTTTTAAAATGTTAAAGTATCTAAATAAAATTTGATATAATAATATTTGAAAATAAGGATTAACAGCACTTGCACAGGTAAAAATTTGAAGATCTGCATACACTCTCTCCCAAACACACGAGTTTTGGAGTAGAGTAACTTTTTTGTTAAAATAAGAGCAAACAACAAGACAAAACTGGCTAAAGTATT
>CAJVQA010011077.1:0-10953 GCA_910591915.1 Cetraspora pellucida
CTTGGCTGGATTCCGAAAACTCACATATCTGTCACTTTTTTTTCTGGATGGCTAGGGTACTAGGATGACCCATAGATGGGTGAATCATATAGAGGAATATGAGTGACCCATATAGAGAGATATGGGTGACCTATATGAAAGAATACAGATGACCCGTATAGGTGACCCAGGTAAATAACCAACCTGATTTTCACTCAGATGACTCATGGCTCACCCGACAGGTAACCCAGGTGGTAAATTTTTAGACAGATCAAATTACTACATACAATAAACTCCTTTTGTTCTGTTCATATCTTTTCAGAAGCTTGTTCAATTATGTAATGTGTTATCTATTTCTGGCTCTAGCACTTTTATTGGGTTTGTTTCTCTTCAAGTAGCTCTATTCTGGCATTCGCTATTATTTTACACAGAAGTCTAACTGGAATGTTAGTTTTTTTGTTTTCCCATTCCAAATGGTACTCTATTTCATCACATCTGACATTTTCTGCATATATTATTTCTTTGCAAGTTGCTTCTTTTTTTGCAAGAAAGTCTGCTCTGTTGTTTCACCTGTCTTCACTGTGACTTTTAACTTTAACTATTTCTATCTTTATCTTCTTGCTCTTGATAAGACCTACAATGTTCATTATCCACATTGCATTTTTTCTCTTTAAGGTGCTTCTATCCTTTGTACATTGTATTGCTCTATTAATATTTCTTAATGCTGTGATGCTGTCTGTATATATTTCTAGACTCTTTCTTTCTAAGATCATTAATATTGCTGTCCATACTGCTACTAACTCTGCAATTGTTGCTGAAAGCCATCCTTCAAGTCTAAATAGTGCTTTTTCTTTTGGTCAGTCTTCTTTATCTCCTACTTGCACTCAGCCAATACTCATTCTTTTTATATTGTTTCTTTTATTCTTTCTATATAATGCTCTGTCAGTATAGATAATGTGCTTTTTTTTTGTTTTTTCTTTTGTTTTGTATCAGAATTTCTGTTAATTGGCTTGTAATTGAACTATTTAATTCTTGTTTCTTAATTAGTTCTATTTCTAATTTTTCTGCTAGTTTTAATTCTAATAACTTCATTTCATTTTTTTTTCATTCTTCTGTTCTTCTATTTTCTAATAGCTGTTCTAGTATTGTATTTATCTTGTTTTTTGTTTTCTTAATTAGTAGTTCAGAGACCACTTTCATATTCTGTCTTATCTTATCTATTTTTCACACTTGTCTGTCATCTGTTCTGATCTATTTTTACAGCCTTTACATATAGTTATTTCTGTATATGTTTTTCCTTCTTCATTATGCATTAGCCAATATTCTGCCAGTACTTTTTTCTTCTTTTTTTTAATTACTTTGCTGAATTGCTGATTATGTTTTGGTCCATGTATGATGTATTTCTTTTTTCTTTGGTCTTCTGAAATCTTTGTCTACTTAATCTTTAAAACCTGTATGTTGTAGCTGTTTATTTTGTATTGGTCTTGTATTTTTCTGCTTGTTTGTATTTTTAGCAGCTTCCTTTCTATTTCGCTAAACCATTTAGCTTTTTTCCCCTTGCATGATAGGCCTTGAAGACTCTTGAGCTGTCTCTATGTGATTAAGTTGTTACTCTTCATATCTATTAGCTGATTTATATATTATAATCTCTGCTCATTTATTGTGTTACTACTTGTTGTCTATGTCTTTGTTTCTAGCATATTTTTTATTTGTCTACCATGTTCATAAACTTTTCATAGCCATTTTGCTGCCTTAATGTTTATTCCTATTTCTTTTGCCTTAGCTATTGTTTGACATGCTAAGTTATTTTTCCAAAACTTTTTAGCTTTTGGTTTGCTTTCAGCATGCCAAATATCTTTTGTTAGGCCTGCTTTTTGGCATCCTTGAGCTATTCTGAGTTTCTAGGCTGTCTTGTCTGTTAAGTTTTAAAAAGATGCTACTAATTTGTTTTATTATTATTTCTTGGCTTAATGATTTGCAGTTTCCTAGATCTTTATACTCAATCATACAATTGCTTGATGTTTTCATCATATTGCATTTGTGCTTAGTCAAGCATATCAATAGTTGGTGTATTTTATCAATTGTCTTTTTTGACATCTTCATTAGTTGTAAGAGATATTCTAGCTTAGAGGTTATTATTGCATTGTTTATATATGCAATCTGGCTTATTGTTATTTTTTTATATCTCAAATCTTTGACTGTTTGACTTACTATTCCTTTTGCTTTTTTACATACTAATGATTCCTTTATTTTACTGTTTAGCTAGATTTCCAGGATCTTATAATCATATTTTTAGGCTTTTTTGTTATTTTGCTATGACTGAAGGTGATTTCTCTTTTTGCCTCTTTCATTCTTGTGTTCATTACTATAAGCTTAGATTTAGATCCATTTATCTCAATATCATTCACCTTAAAGAACTCTTCTGCAATACTCAAAATTCTTATCATTTGTTCTTTGCTATTTGCAATCCATGTTGTGTCATCTGCATATGCGATTGCTGCTTGTCTATATTTTGTAATGCTGTTACTATATGCTCTTTCTGCAACTTCTTGTTCTACTATGTATTCTAGTGATTTGTCATCTTGTATTCTTTCTAATAATGGATTATAAAAGAGACGCCAGACTAGTAGTGAAATCACCTCTTCTTGGTCTATTTCATCTTCTGCTACTATCTCTTCTGTTAGACCATAAGCTGTGATGACTTTGAGTTTCTGTTTGCAAAAGATATTGTTTATATATTTTCTTGTTTTTTGTGGTATTTTAACTCTTTTCAGAGCCCATTCTAGGCTTTCTAATAGAACTAAATTAAATGCCTTTTTCATGTTCTGTAACAGTATCCAAACTTCTTTATTCTTTTCTTGTACTTACTCTATTATCATATTCAGTTTGTATATAGGTTGTTCTGTAGAGTTGCCTAGAAGAACTGCAAAGTTTGGGCCCTTGAGTATATTTTTTTTCATAAACATTTTGTTTAGTCTTCTTGTTACTATCTTTGTGACAACTTTTCTAAAAGTCTCAATTAATGCTATTGGCCTGATATTGTTTAAACTATATTTCTATTCAACATCTTTCAGAATTGGATAAACTTGTGCTATTTTTCACTTTTTTGGTATATCTCCTTTTTTTATAATCAGATTTGCGAATGCTCTAAAGATTTCTTGTGACTTCTTCTCTGCTTATTTTATTAAGATGTAGCTTATGCCTGATATTCCTGGAGCTGTGTTCACTTTAAGTTCTCTAAGTATGTCTTCCTATTCTTTTTTTTCTATTTCTTCATCTAATTTTTCATACCAGGCCACATTGATCTACTCTTTCGGTTTGTATATTTCTTTTCATTCTTTTGCTATTTCTTCTAGTTTGGTTTTTCTTTTTCTGAATTAATTTTTGTAGTGTATTACCAAATTATTTAAAACTGTGTCTGGCTCTGATATTAGATTGACTTCTTCTTTGTCTTGCATTATGAATCTGTCTAGAATAATCTTCTTGTATGGTCTGTTTAGTAGGCTTCGAATCATTCGCTCTTAATTAGTTTTAATCATTTTATATCTTTTGTTTATATACTCTTTTATTTGTTTTTTCTGTGTTCATTCCCATTTTTCTTTTTTCATCTCTCTGATTATTCTTTGCCAACCTTTGATATCATCTATTCAAGCTTCTAACCATTGTCTATTGAGTTTTGGTAATGTTACTCCTAACTCTTTTTCTATATTTTTTAGTTTACTGTTTGTTTCAATTCTCTCTTCTTTGCTACATTTGATTCTTCATATTTTTTGTCCTTCTAATTATTTGTTGGAATTTGATAATATGCTCACTTTGTTTAGCCTTTTTTTGGTCTTGTCTTCTGTTTATCTTTGTATTGAATATCTTCTTCTTCAAGATCTGTTTGTTTGCTGCTTCAATTATAGCCTCTTTTATTGCATCTCATATTTGATTTAGCTTGTCTGCATTACAATCTACTTCTGCTTCATTATTTTTTAGTTGTCTTAATGCTTTTTTTCATTCTAGCTAATTCTGTAGCTCTCTTGCATACTCTTTTTAGTCTTCTTATTTTGCCTTACCATATAAGTATATCATTCTTGTTTGGTTTTTGCATTTGGTTTCTGCCTTGCTGTATTTTGTAATTACATGTTCTACCTATACTTTAGCTGTTATTATTTTGTAATCGCTTTCTGTCAGACCTTCCACTTCTTCTATATTCACCTTTTGTAAGTCTAATGCAAGTGTTTCTGATAGCCAAATATAATCTATTCTTGTTGCAGCTTCTTGGTTTGATCATATGTATGCTTCTTTTGTTGGGTGTATGTTTCTGAATGAGTCTACAAAGTTTTGTCTTTTGACCCAGCTAAATATCAGAAGTCTTTTGTAGCTTGCTGTTTGTGGATGTTGTCTATCTAGTATGTTATTTACTGTATTATTGAAATCATCTAATATAACTATATTTGTATACCTCTTCTTTTTTTTTTTTTTAAAAATATTAAGATGAGTACTTGCAACCTAGGATTTTATTGATAATACATTTAGCTAATGGTTGCATTACAACTACAGGAGGCAACCATAGAAAGAGTATATAACTAGCCACTTGTACAACTTTAGTTATTGTCTAATTTAAGTAGTCCGTCCGAAGGTTCTATACTAGCTGTCATATTTGGAACCTGCTTGTAGATTCCCTATTTAACCACTCTGTTCCCGTATCCACCCATCTACCTATACCTACCAAGATGCCCTGGTTGATACTAGTTCAAATATGCCATGGTCACTAAGTCTTTAAAGCAGTTTACTCATATGATGAACCTTTGACCTTGTACTAAACCTTCCAGAATCTTCTGTATCCCATTCTTATAGCTAACCTGATATCGCTATGGCCAAGACCAACACTAGTGGTCAGAGTGTACTATTAAACTACTATGCTCTTGTAGAGTTCACCCCAACCCTGATACTGACTTCACAACATATCCCTACTACTTTGGTATTCAATTCAAGTTCCACCAAGCTCCCAAACTAGATAGCTCGGAAAGGCAGATCGTAGCCATACACCGTTGGTTTATATGTTTGCCGGCATGTAACCTTTTTCTTCAGAACCCAGAAATTCTGACGGCCTGGTTGGTTCTATTTAGCCCCTCCTCAAAGGCCAGCTCTTTGTCCAGTTTCACAAGTTCTAGCTCCATTTTATAGGTCTAGTCTTTACAGTAGCACCGTTGAAAGTTTAGGTTATCTCTCTACTCAGGTCTTCCAAGTGGGCTTCCATCCTCCTACCTGGTTTCCATGATTTACATGTCCTAATGACTTATCTTGGGTTTACACCACCCAGTACCAGTTTGTGTTTCTTTGTACAATGTTGCATAAATGCCTAGACCTTCTAGTCAGGCTGGTATGACATGGGTTACAGGTATCTTATCCCAACCAATCACAGAAGACAGTTAGCCATAACACAGAAAGAATTGCAAATTTTCACTATCACTGGGATTTGAACTCTAAATCTGCCACTTGGGAGTTAACAACTTATCTACTTCACTAGGTCACCACACCCCTTGTATACTTATTCTTGTTTGTTACTATCTCAACAATTCTTTGCTGAATTTTTTTACTTATTAATTTGTCATTTGGTGGAATATAAACTTCTAATACTACTAGTTCTAATTGTTTAAAATATAACTTTACTTCTAGCAAGTATTTGCTAGTTCTTTTAACTGCTCTTATAGGCTTTTTCCACTTGCTATCTATTAGTATTTCTATGTCTGATCCTTTTTTCTTGTCTGTTGCTGCACTGGTCCAGTAACTCTTATACTGTATGTTATGATTATATAATAAAAATTTTCCTTCTTTTTTTGTAATGTTCATTTCTGTTATCTCTACTATTGTAAGTTCTTCTTTATTTGCCCATTCTATAAAATTTTCCAATTTCCAATCTCTGGTTTTAAGCCCATTAATATTGTAACATGCAATCTTAATTTTTTTTTTTCTCTGTTTCCATTTGTCTTTCAGATATTTATATTGTGTTTCTGTATCTAATGCCTTCTCTTTTTCTTTTGCCTTTGTTTTCTTCTTATAACCAGAAGATGATTCCATATTACTTCTTTTGAAGGCTCTCCTTTCACTATGCAAAAACTCTTCAATCTTCTAGTTTATATTCATTGGTTCAACTGTGGCACCCTTAGGAATGATAGGCCAGACTGCCCCTTGTTGCACTGCTTGCACCTTCTAATCTTTTAAGTCTTTCCAGAATTCGATTTAGGATGTCACTTGTGTATGGAAGTTCTTCTTGTATTTGGGTGTCAGTTTTAGCAGATTTCTTTTTATATGGTCTATCTTTTTCTTTGAATAAGTTTGTATATCTTATTTCTTTTCCTGCCATTTGATCTTGTGTGTAACCTCTATTTGCTATTATTTGATCTTCTACTTTTTGACTATATTCTTTTCTTTTCTTGTTTATATTTAATCTAAATTCTTGTTCTTCTCTTCTGATGTTATTCTCATCTGCCACAGAGATTTGGCTGTACTTTTCTCAGCTTCTTCCTCTTTTTTGTTTAAAACTTTCTTTCTATTTTGTTTCTTTTTTTCCTTCTTTTACCTAGTAAAGTTAGAAGTTGTTAAACATAAATAGTTTAAATTAAGCTGATTTCATATCTTCTTCTGTTGCAAACATGACTGTTGCAGTTCTTCTTTGGTTTCTATTTCTATTTGAAGGTATGTGGACTGATTTAACTCTCTTGTTTCTTAGACTACATAGCAGTAAGATTTCTGAAGCACTTCCTAATAGTCCTGTTAGTTTTGCTATATATCTTCTTTGTTCTTCTCTTGTTTTGTATTCTTCTATTCCTTTGGTTACTTGTACTAGTTTGTTGTTATTTACTGGTATAGCCCATAGCATCTCATGTGTTTTTTCTATTTGTATAATTGCTAAGGCCTTGTATTTTGACCTTTTGATTCTTACTATATGGGCTTTTCTAAATCTTCTGCAAATATACTCCAACTCTTTCTTGTTTATGCCTGTTGGAAAGTCTCAAATCATTATATAGTTCATGTTTTCTAATTTTTCACTTATTTTGTATTGATTTCCTTCTGTCTTAATTTCATTCTCCTTCTATTTGCATTCTTCTTTTTTGGTTTTTGCTTCGCTATTTTGTATCTTCTAATATCTCTCGTTATCTTGTATTTGCTTCCTTCTATCTCTTTTATTTTTTTCTTCTGATATCATTTTATACCAAGCACTCTCCTTTTTGCTGATTCTTTTTATTGCTTCATTTTTTTCATAATCACAGTCAAAGTCTACTTCTATCTATAAGTTTCCTCTTTTAAAGATTTCTTTGATGTCTTTAACATGCATGTTGTTTCTTAAAGACCATCTGATGAATTTCATATAATCTTTTTTCATTTCACCAGGTACATTGTGCACCAGTATATTAGCAAGTAAACTGTTATTTCAGTTGCAATTTCTTTTGTTTGGAGCCCATATGCTTTCCTCTAAGGGTTCTCTGACTATGTCAATTTCTCTTTCAATTCTTTCTCTGATGCTTTTTTGTTTTTGTTTCTCTTTTTGTTCTTCTATGTTTTCTCTCTGGGTGGGTGAATTCTCTTTGCCTTAATTTTTATTTATTATACCTACCTTTATACTTGCCTCTTTTCGAGAGCTTTTTGTATTATTTCATGTTTTTTTTCCAATGATTTCTTCATATTCTATCTTTTTTTTTTGTGTTGTTTTGTATGATTCTTTCTGATCTCTGTTTGCTTTATTTGACTGTTGCTGTGTTTCTTTCTCTTTGTTTTGTAACTGCTTTATTGCTGGTTCTTCAATTATAATGATATTTTTGCTTTGTTTGTCAATGTTAATTTTCTTTTTTGGTTGCTCTTCTTCTGCTTTTTTGATTATCTCTCTAGTTATACAAAGCAGTGTGACCTCTATTGGGTCTTGTTTTGTTAGCATAACAATGATTTTATCTTCTTGTCTGATGTAGTAAAGGTTTTGCTTGCTTGGTTGAAAAAGACTTTGTTGTGTATATTGTTTGCTGCCCAATATGCCTCTTAATATAAATCAACATTAGATTTTTTTTCCAATTCTGTATGCTATTTATTTTCATCTGACTATTAGTGATTCCTGTTTATTACTTGTTGTTTTGGAATTTTCTATATCTTGTATCTATCACTATCCAAATTGGGTTTGTTTGCACGTTAACTAATTTATATATCTGTTTTGTTGTTCTATTCACATGTTGTAGAGATCTATAAATCTGCATTTTCAGGTTGCAGTGAATTTCTTTAGTTCTGTTTTTTGTAATAATAACAAAGATATTTTCTATTCTATCTTCTTAGCCAGTTATTTAAGCTTTCTCTTTCTAGCCTTTGTTATACCTTCTCTGTAAGCTTTATTTTTTTTTCTAGAGCTGTAAAGTTGGTTTAGACAGTCATTTTGCAGTAAACTTCTAAATTGCTTTTCTACAGTTTGTGTACAAGTGATTAGCAGAGAGAGTTGTATACTATAGTATATTTCTTATTTATTTTATATATCAAACATATCTTATTTATTTTATTAATAGTAGTTGTAAATTATCTTGTATATTTAAAAGATATAGCTCATTACATCTACTATGTAGTCAAAAAGTATAAAAATAGCAGATGTGGACTCCAAGTTCAACATCGAGTCTTCATACTCTTTCACTAATAAACTACTAGTTTATACTACCCAAATTAAACAATTATTAGTATTCTCATATACTTTTGATTGTAGCCTCTTTTGTAATTGCAAATTGCCTTAAATCTTCTTTGTTAAGTTTTCAAAAATAAAATAGCTTCTGATTTAGTTATAACACAGTAACAAGTAAGATTACAAAAAGTGTTCACTGTCTAAGGTTGCTCTAGTTATTTACTATCTTAAAAAAAGTAGATATAAGATAACACTATCTTAATTATATTGTTATTTCTCTTTATTAATATATCTTAAATTATATATTTATCTTGTTGTTAATTCTTATCAAATGTTGACAACTATTCTCTACTGTTTTTTCTTTTCTTATATATTTCTTGTATTTGTTAATTTTAGTTATTAAGTTATTTTTTATGTTATGTATCTGCCAGTATTCTATTAATAGTTTTTTCAGTTTCTTTTTAACTATTTTTCCTAATTGCCTATTCTCTATTGCATTATATACTATTTATTTTTTTTTCCTTCTGTTTTTTGATAGACTTCTCTACTTTATCTTTATTGCCTGTATGTTATATTTGCCTATTTTGAATTGTTCTTTAACTTCTCTGCTTTTAAGTCTGTTCTGCATTTTTGTTTCTATTGTCTTGAATTACTTTGCTTTGTTGCCTTTGCTTAATTGTTTCTAATAGTTTTTGAATTGTTGCTATGTTATTAGTTTTTCTTCTTTTATATCAAAAAGTTGATTTAAATATATTAGTTCTGTTTTACTTATTTTGGTTCTACTTCTTTTTCATAGTTGTGGTTCTACTAGTTTAATTATTCTAAAACTATAACCAGTTGCTGTTCATAATTTACTTTTTATATTTATATTTATTCTTAACTCTTTTATTTTAACTATTGTTTAACAGACTAAATTGTTTTTTCAACATAACTTGTCTTTTGACAATTTTTTTACTTTATATATATCTTCTGTTAAACTTACTTTTTGACAATCCTGTATTATTCTTAGTTTTGTTAGCTGCCCTAATTCATCTTTTCTATTTAGTTTTAATATTAGGCCTTCTATTTGTTTATTATTAGTTTTTGTTATAGAATTTTGCAACTACCAAGGTCTTTATATTCTATTATACAGTTTTTTAGTATTCTTGGTAAGTTGTTTTTTTGTTTTTTTGTTTTTTTTTATTAAGGTGAGGCCTTGCTTATATCTTTATTAATAATTTAAAATAGTTACATGTATATATGCTATGACCGAGGCCAACACTTGCAGTTAGGGCTAACTATTAAATTGCTAACTATACAGCTACTACTATTTGTACAAAACAAATAAATTAAAAATTACATGCAAAAATAAAAGCTCAGACTAATTTATCTGTAACCTAAACCTACTAGAGTGGTCAAAGCTCATCTAGATTTGAATGTTTAGTATATAATTTAATGATATGCTATATTTGATCTATAGAATAAACCAAATGTTAATTTTGTGAATTGCTTGGCCAATAGGAGAACATGTGTTAGAGTGAATATGTAGTTGATTTGGAAGTTTACAGAGGCATGAGTAAGTATAGTTTCTACAAAAATGTGCATGCCTAATTGCTAAGTTAAATGATATTAAAGGTTTGTTGATTAGTTGAGATTGAGATATGTTTTGTTGTTTTTTCCAATTAAAGAAATGAATGCAATATGTTTTCCATAATTGTTCGTATGATTGTTCATTGATATTGTAAAGAATATCGATAATAACTTGAGAGGTAGTTTTATATGATATGTTAAAGTTTTGAACTGTTGATATGAGTGACTTTGGAATAAGTCTTTTGAGAGTAAGATTAGGATAAAATGTGTTAGATAAGATGTATAAGAGGTTAAGAGCTAGATGATAAAGGATTTTATGAATTAAATCGTTTTTTTGATAATTATTAAGGTCGGATAATTTGCTGGAGATAATTTGATTGATAGATGTTTGAATAATTTGGTTAAGCAAAAGTGTATTAGCACAAGTATGCCAGTGAGAATAAAAGTTAGCTAGGTTACAGTGAAAGCAATTAGTATCTGAATATTGGTTTGGGTAAATAGTATAAAATAGTTGATATGTTGGTAACTCATTAAGAAGAGTTTTGATTTTAATAGATTTTAGTTGATTGAGTCTAAAATTAGTAATATTGTGTGAAGGTTTTTGATTATGGTTAAAATAAAGCCAAGTGGATCTCTAGTCAATATCCTGATTGAAGTATGACCACTCGCTATTACATTTTTGTGATACCTATATAGCTAGTATGTGGGCTTTACATATTTGCTTAATAAAATATCTTGTAGAAAGTTCTACATAATGTTGCTCCCAT
>CAJVQA010011078.1:0-10953 GCA_910591915.1 Cetraspora pellucida
TCTTCTACAGATTTGCTCACACTAGGCTTTACTGCCTGCCTATTGTCATCATTCTCCTCTAAAGATGGCCCAAATGTAGAGGACATCATAGTTTTAGAGATGGCAGCTGCATCGATGAGTTCTGTAGAAGACATTACTGAAAAGGAGGATTTATACTTTCCTCTTGCATGGTAAGAGTAGTGTTTTCTGTTGCTTTTGTTGTTTTCTTTAAGGGTATAGATGTGTCCTTATCTACTTCTTGAGATGTAGATGGCTTAGAGTTTTGTATGAAAAGAGAATCTTCATATTGTTCTGGAATTGAAATTTTAAGTGTTTTATTAAGAAGTCTTTAGCTGCAGGATAGTAGAATTAGTTGTAATTAATACATATTTGTTTAAGTGATATTTTGAATTCTATTTCTAATTTGAAGTATATAATAACTCTTGTGAGTATATGAATGTCATCAGTTGTTTTGATCATTTTTTCTAGAGCTTTTTTTTGGGATAAATCTGTAAGTCTGTCATTATCTCTTGCTGTTAACATAAAATATACATATATTTTATATAATTATGAGTGCAAGTGCATAATATAAAAACCTAAAAACTGAGCATAGTAAATCATTAAATCAGTTTCTAGGTTTTTATTCTTATGCTCTCATATAGAGAGTGCCTCTTGTTAAAATATATAAATCTGATTGGTGAATATTTTATCAGTTACATATGTAGTAATTAAGTTAATACAGTCTTATGATTAAATCAGAAAATAATCAGAAATATAATGTCAGCATATAATATTGTAATACATTAAAGATTAAAACAAATATAGTACAACTAGAAAACGGAAACCGTTATAAGTCCGGAGCGAAATCACATGAGATTTGTTGTGTTACACGAATATGCAAGTGGAGACAGACGGAAAATTCAAAGTTACGTTTTTGATATTTTTATTATTGATGCATCAATAATGATACTTTTGGTGCATCAAAAACGTAACTTTTGTATCACTTTGCATAGAAATTGAGCGTCCTCTGCTACGCTCCGGACAATTATGTAATAGTTATAAGGTATAAAAGGAAAAGATCAATAAAATATTAAATTTTCACTTTTGCTTAAGAAAAATAAAAGTAACCAATACTTATGTAGTAAATCGTATAAAGAACATTAGTACAAAGTTTTATGGTTAAACAATACATAAAGTATTAAAAAATCTTTAGCTGGATTACAGTAGTGATTAATTCTGTGAAGCATATATATCTTGTTTTATATTAAGTTAAAGCACATGATAAAGAAAAGGTAGTTAACATAATATTTAAACAGAGAAATACAAAACATTATATGCTTTAATCAAAGAAATTTTTTTTTTAAATACTTATACTTAAAACATATAGTAGTTATGCTTCCTCCTCCTGTTGAGGTGTTTCAAGTCATGATGTGCTAATAGAGCATGTCTGGAGTTTTGGTGTAACAAACGGATATGGAGTATTAATTGCAAGATCCAAGCCAAACACTGTATACTTAACTTGTGATCGGAGGAGGGGGGAAACTATCAAAATCACCTAAGTCTTACCAATGAGACGTGCTATAGGAATACTGATTCAAGGCTTATAAGCTGCCCTTTTACACTTTGTGGAAAAAAAAATCAGATAATTTATGAAATTTGTTCATTAGTAACCCAGAACATAACTATGAATGATCTAAAGATCCATCAGCTCACCTATCTCTTTAGAAACTAGACAAGCAAGCTTTTGAACAATTGGATACTATATCAAAAGCCAGTATTTATCCTCAGCAAATTTTATCTTTTTTCAATCAAGATAGTTCAGTTATAACCAAATCACAAGATATTTACAATGCTCGTAAAAAGCTTTGTCATGAATACCTCCAAGGAAGAATGCCTATTCAGGCACTTTTGGATGATCTTAAAAAAGGTCCATTTGAGTATGATTTTATGTATAATTCAGAAGAACATATAATGCACCTTTTTTTCTTTCACAAACAATCCATTGAATTAACTCATACATATTCTTCTGTGTTATTAATGGATTGTATATATAAAATGAATAAGTTCAGGATGTCATTATTAAATATTGTAGGAGTAACATCTTTCAACACAACTTTTTTTTCATGCTTTGTGTTTTTTAAAAATAAGAATAAGAAAGATTATAAGTAGGCACTTATGCAGGTATCCCATTTGTTCAATAGAATTGACAAACCAAAACTTGTTGTAACAGATCATGAGTTAGGGCTTGTTAATGCACTTGAACAAGTGTTTTCTAAATCAAAAAATTTTCTTTGTCAATAGCATATTGACAAAAAAATTTTGAGTAAATGTAAAAAAAATTTTTATAATGAGGATAAATGGGCAGAATTTCTTAAAGGTTGGACAAGTGTAATAAACTCAAAGACAGAGAAGGATTTTGTGACTTAATGGCAGAAGTTATATACTAATTATGAAAATTTATTTATAATCAATTATGTTCAAAATACTTGGTTGCCATTTAAAGACCGATTTGTAAGTGTATGAACTGACAAGTACCTTCATCTAGGTAATATTGTAACCTCACAGGCAGAGGGTGCCCATTCAGTTTTAAAGCAATATATTCAGGTTTACTCTTTTTTTTTTTTTTTTTTTAACATAGAACACAATAGAGACGTTCTTTATTCTTAATCTTATTGTACATTATATTTTAATATTCAGGTTTTAACAGGAAATCTTAACATGGTATATGAAAAAATTTTATTATTACTTGAAAACCAACATAATGAAATTAAAGCAATGGTTGCCCAAGAAAAAATATGAATCTTACATAAACAAAATATTCTATTTTACTGTGAACTCATTACTAAAGTTTCTTTCTTTGTATTAAAAAAAGTGCACGAACAATATCTTAAAGCATTATTAGCCAATTCTGCTAACCCTTTGCCAACTTGCACTGGTACTTTAAGTTTAACAATAGGTTTATTCTGTGCTTATACGATCAAAAAATGTCTTGTTGCCTGCCAAATATTAAACCTTCATGACATTAATCAACATTGGTGAATTGATAGAAGTATATCATCTCAACAAGATTTGGCAAATGATAATTAATTAGAGCAACTGCTTGAAGAATTCTATTAACAATATAAAATCTGGATGGTTTCATAACAAACAAGGGCTTGTAATGAGCTTTCAAAAATAATTAAAGAACAACCTATGCATTTACTGGACCCAACTATTGCACATACCCGAGGATGACCAATAGAATCAAGAAACAATACTCAAACATCAACTCGAAGAATCAAAAACAACTAATACGTAGAAAATGTGGCATATGTCATAATATTGGACATAATAGTAGAACTTGCTCTAGTCATGATTTATAAACTTGATATTAATTGAGATCTGTTTAAAAAATTCTAGTATTAAATTGATATGAAATATATAAAATATTGAATTTGGTTTTATATAGGTTGTAGATAGAATAATTGTCTATATTAATGTATTTTTTAATTTTTTTTATAAATTAGATTACTAATTTGAAAAAAATAACATTACAATCAAATTCATTAGATCACTTATTTATGATATAACCTTTGTGCTTTATTAAACAAAAGTTTTAAAAATTATTATAGTTAAATTTTATTACTTATTAGGATTTATAAATAAACTCTATTTCAGAGGTGCTATATAATATGTATGTAAGTCTTAAATATACATTCGTTTATAATATTTTCTTGTATTTTTACTAACCATGTTTTTAATTTGATTTTTCTATATACAATCTTAACAATGAGTAATATATTTTAATAAAGAAAGTATAATCCAAAATTTTTTTATTAAGCTTTTTTAATATCACATGTCTCTATAACAGTAATAGTAAAGCACAGATTTCTATACTTATAGTGCTATATAAAAAAAGCCCTTGCATAAATTTTCCCAATAATAATAATATACTGATACTAGCTAATTCATATATGGGAATGCCTACAGCAAGACCAGGAGATGAGACTATATAATACATAGTCCCATCCTCTGCTTTTGCTATGGGCACTCCCATATATCTATCTAATTTTAGACAATGGTAGCAGTCAGAACCTGTTTTATTTTAATATATTAAAACCACAGAACTTTTTATATGAAATCAATTGACTGGATTGTAACTTATTTACCAGTATCACTTCTAAAAATCGCTATAAAGCCATTAAAAAATATTAATTCTCACTATACATGAATATAAAGTAAAAAAATATCTATGTGATAAATCCAGAAATATTTAATAAAAGATAGTTAAGACAATTAGTGTAGGTTTTAATTTTGAGAAAAGATTTTATATATTAATAGCAATATTCATAGCACTTATGATTTGTGTGCTGAAAGCTAATTTTTTAGGCAGGTGAATAATTTGAGTAGTAAATAATTATGAATAGTTTTTAGTAATTGTCTTTAATATGCTGTATTTAAAGGTAATAACAATAAATGTAGAATCGAATTACTATTATCTACATATATATTGGTATGTACAGTACTGAATGTTTTTGACTAATTTGATTTGTTAATATTCATTGTGCTATAATATATATATAATTATATTAAGTATATGTATGTCAATCCTATTATAAAAATATATGCAGATGTATGTTGATCTTATTGTAAAAATATATTGTATAATTTATTGATCTGCAAGGGGTGTAGAAATACCAAAAATAGGGTATGAAAATACCAGCTCCCTATTTTTTTTATCATATAATGTACCCTTTTGGTCCTCTTTAGTCTTTTTCAAAATACATCTAATTATAGATTATAACTTCTATTTCTGTTTCTAAGTCCTTAATTGCTCTGATTTATTTTTATTCTGTTTCTAATTTTGTATTTGTTATTAATTTGCATAGCAATCTTACTAGTATATCAATTCATTTGTTTTCCTACTCCAAGCAGTACTTTATTTTTTTACAACTAACTTCTTCAGTCTGTATTGTCTTCTTGCTTATTGCTTCTTTCTTTGCTAGACTATCAGCTTATTGTTTCATTTATCTTTATTATAATTTTTATTTTAATTAACTCTATTTATATGTGTTTGTTATAATAAGGTCTTTAATCTTTATTATTCATATTGCATTTTTCTTTTTAAGAATCTTGTTTCTATTTATTTGTTTTAAACCTCTACTAATGTTTCTTATTGCAACATTGCTATTTGTATATATTTTTATTTACTTTTTCTTAAGTATTATTAAGATTGCTACTCATATTGTTATTAGTTTAGCTATTATTAATGGTTGTTATTTTTCTAAATCTAGTTCTTTTTTTCTTCTGATATTCTTGTGTTTCATTTATTTGAACTCATTTTATACTTATTTTATTTTTAGTTGTTATATTTTCTTTATCTTTTAAGTTTGCTACACTATCTGTATATATTATATACTTATTTTTGTTTCTTGTTATCTTCTTTCTTAAGACTTTTATTATTTTTTGATTAATATTTTTTTTCAGTTTTTGTTGTCTAATAATTTTTATTTCTAATTTTTCTATTATTCTAATTCTTTTGAGTTTTTGTTCTCAAAATTCTAGTTTGTTTGTCTTAACTATTTCTACTATTTAATTCATTATTATATTAATTTTGTTGCTTTTTTTTTTATTAACATGTTTAGAACCATATTGATTTTGCTATTTGCTCTAATCTATTATTGGCAATTGTTTTCTTTTTGTTTTTTTTTCTTTTATACAGCTATCATATTTATTAATTTTAATGATTAGTTCATCTTCTTTACTTTGCATTTGCCAGTGTTCTACTAATTTTTTTTTGACTATTTTTTTAGTTACTTATAATTCTACATACCATATACTATTTATTCTTTTCTTCATTTATTTTTGAAATACTTTCTTATTTAACTTGTATTGCTTACATATTTTGTCTATTTGTCTTAAAGTATTTCTTAACCTTTTTGTTTTCTGATTTACTAAGCATCTTTATTTTTATTGTTTTGATCTACTTTGCTTTTTTCTCTTTATTTGATAGACTTTGGAAATTTTTTTGCTTATGACATGTAATTAATCTTTTAACTCTTGTATCTAACAGTTAGTTTAAGTATATTAACCTTACTTTATTTACTTTAGTTCTTTTTTTTTCTATAAATGAGTATCTACAAGTTTATTTATTTTGGTAACATATCCAAAAATTGTCCATATAGATCTTTTGTTCTTATAAGTAATAGATTTAAAATATAAAGAAAAAAAAATTAGAGAAGATGATAATTATAGTATATTAGTTAAGTTGTTATTCTTTAAATAAAAGTCTAGTATTTAAATCCTACTTATGATAAAATTTAAAAAATTATAACTGTATTACAGCAAACTGTTTCTTGATGATCAGTTAAATCAATGTATCTGTAATCTTAAGTTGCACTATCTTAAATAGAAGCTCTGGTTATCTATTCAAAATGTAATATTATATATACATAAAGAAATGTTAATAACTAGTATTATATAAGGTTTTTGTACAAACTTATAATAAAACTACTAGATGCAATAAACTAAGAAACTGAAGAATCAGAAGCCTATTTAGAGATCACTAAGTAAAGAGGTAACATGAACTTTTGACAGTACAGTCAGACTGATGAAAACCCATGAAATATCTCAAAAGAAGAGGCAGATAAATTAGATAACAAGATGTATAAAAGAGTATATAACCAACTAGAATATTGGAATTATTAAAGAAAAAGAATATATATATATACTATATTAGACTATTTGGATTAGATATTAAAAGAGTCCTATCAGTTCTGAGTGGTAGTTAGTAAGAGATAATAAAAAGATGTCACAATAATAAGGACTAGAGTTCTAGTGAATTTTACAAGAATAGAAATAGTGTAATGTAGTAATTAAACAGATAATTTCTGTGATTGCAAATATTAAATAACTATAGCATATTTTATAAAACTAAATCAGCTATATGTAAGACACAAAAAGTTCTAGTAAGTTTTCTGTTAAGGATAAAGTAGTTCTAAGGGTCTTGAAAGCATCAGATACTTTGAATAGATATAGCTCAGAAGATGTTTATGTGATTACAAGTTGAACTACATATGCAAAGAGTTTAAATAAACAAGATCTGTAGTTGGCTTGCAGATATAGTACCTAGTATAGAACCTGTATAGTAATATATTAGCAGACTACTTAAATTAGACACCAAAAGTACATATGTGACTAGTTGTAATCTTTTATATATACATGCTTCTGAAGGCATCTGTGTTTAAAGATTTGAATAAAAACATTAATTCCCAAAGACAAAAACTTTAATATTAAAAAAAAAAGTTAAATATTGTAATAAAGAATAACTTACTTTATATACTCATTCAAATTAAATATTTCTTTTAAGTATTATAGTATTTGAACAACTTACAATTATCTATAAATAAAAAATATTAAGATAATTTTACTCAATATTGATTTTTTTTTAGTATTAAGGTAACCTTTTTGGTCTTAGCTTTTTATTAATACTTATATCAGGTACATGTTTTATATAAACATATCTATATTGAACTATTAGATAAGTGTATAACTGGCTATATGTGTAACTTTTCTATATTACCTATTTAAGGAGTCTACCCAAAGGTTCTTTACTAATTGCTATATCTAATACTTCTACTTAGATGTTCTATTTAAATTCTTTGATCTGACCCTAGTATAAATTTACCAAATCACAAACCCAGATCTATTCATTTTTAATCATAGAACTATAATCCTTAGACTATTTTTATTCTTGAAGTAAACCTATCAGAGCAAGCCATATTTCTTTTTACTGCTAGTCTAATTTGATGCTATAGCCAAGACCAATACTTGCAGTCAGAGTTATCTATTAAACTGCTATTATTCTTGTAAAGTTTATCCAAACCCTGATACCCATCTTTCTGACTTCTTTTTTATTATTCTCTACTAGTCACAACTCAGAACTAATCAACTCTCCTGACTTCCAATTCAGATAGCCTGATATAGTATACTTATATATCCTTTTTTTCTAGTGATTTTAGCAGCCTGGTTAGTCATATGCTTCTCTATACATCTTGTTATTTGGTTTATCTGACAGTTCCTATAAAGGTGTTTTTTGGGCTTCTATCAGTTTAATAATATTATCAAATGTTTGTGCTATCTCTTTATTTAGAATTTCTAAGTAAGTTTCTGTCTTCTTAGTTTTTTAGCCTTTTACACTTAGTAGTCTTATCACAAGTTTGCATTGAAGCCTTATACAACACCAGTTTTTCACATTTCTTTATATACATGTAGTATTACACTTCATATAAATGCTCTGAGCTCCCAATGTCAGATAAGACCTGACTTGGTATACTTAAGATTACAGATGCCCAAAACTCAACTAATTAGCAAGAGACAATTACTATAATACAGATATAATTTCCAAAATTTGTTATCTGTAGAAATTGAACCTTAGATCTGCCATTTGAGAGTTAACAATCTATTTATTTTACTAGGTTGCCATACCCTTACTCAGTATTGTTACAATATAATAACTTATATCTTTTTAGTTAAAATTATATTTTATTCAAAATTCACAAAATTTTTAAAATTAAAAAGTTATTATAGTTTATAATTTCTAAAAATTTTATAATAAATTATTCTTATTACTGAATTTTTTATAATTATTTTTAATTTTTAAAAATTATATTTTTTAGTTATATTATAAAATATTTTTAAAATATTTTAAATTATAGTTTATTATTATATTTTGTAATTAAATAACTAAAAAAATAAAATCTATTAAAAGTTCAGAATAAAATCATATAAGTTTGATTATATTATATAAATATATAAATAAAAACAGAAAATTTAAAGTTACATTTTTGATATTTTTATTATAAATGCATTAATAATACTGCTTTTAATGCATCAAAAATGTAACTTTTGTATTACTTTGTATAGAAATTAAGTGTTCTTTGCTATGCTTCAGACAGTTATAGATAAAGTCTAAAAATAATTAATCTTTTTTAATTAAATACTTATTACTTATTGATATAGCAATATTAAACTTAATGTTATCTATTTATATTTTAATTTTTATTAAATTATATACTAGTAATTATCTTAATTCAACTTCTCTTCTCTTTTGCTAATCTATTTTACTTGTCTACCTTTATATGACTGTTCTTATAATAGTTTAAACTATTATTATAATAATATTTAATTATTTAACTTATTAATTAACTGTTCTATATATATTAGTTATAATTTTTTAATGCTACTTTTTTTGTAAAGTTATTACTTAGCAAATCTGCAATTTTGCTTTTTTTTTTATTTAAACATAAAATTAAGTTGCTAAAACTTAATATAACTTACATTTTTTTTAGCTTTTAGCATTATGTAACATGTTAAATTATTTTTTAAATCTGATTATATAGTTAAAAAATTTTGTTATAACAATTATTTTTTGTTATACTTAATAATTATAACTTTTGTTTTATACATATTTTTATAATTAGTTTTTTTTTTTTAAAAAAAATATTAATGATGAGGCCATGCCTTTAACTTTATTGAAATTTAATTAAAGTTTTACAAAGAAAAGCTTGCTTTTAAATTACATATAAAGAATAAAGACTCAGACATATAATCTGCAACCTAAACCTACAAGAGTGGCCAAGGCTCACCTAGATTTGGGTGTTAGTAATAATATATGAGAGAGGGGTATTATATTTAATCTATTGGATAGTCTAAAGATCAATTTTAATAATAATTTGTGGTATTGAGATAGGGGATAATAGTAAACTAAAAGAAGAATTATGAGTTGAGTTTGTAGAAAATGTAATTGAAGACTGTGCTAAATGTGAAATACAATATGGAATCCATAATTGTTTATATATTTGTTGATTTAAATGAAGAAGAAATTTAATAGAAAGAAAGATGGCTATACAATAAGGAATAGAAGCATTATAAATAATAGAAACAAAGTTGATAAGAACTAAGCCAAATAAAGTAGAAATAAAAGATAGTATATGAGAGAAGTTGTGCAGTTTAAAACTATTAAGTATAAAAATTTCTTGATGTAGTTTAGAAACAGAATTAGCAGACTTGTCAAGAGCAGTAGCATTTAAGATGCAGTTAAAAGAATTAAAGATTAAGTGATAAATTGTTTGAATGAAAGAACAAAGAATCCAGTATAGTGAGGAACTAGTTTGGTTGCATTGGTGGCAGAGAAGAGAGTAAGAAGAGTTATGTTTGTAAAGGATATGAGAAACAGGTAGTTCATTCAAGAGAATTTTAATATGAAAGGTTTTTAAAGTAGAGGAATAAAAACTATAAGCAAAATTAGAGACTTTTTAATTGTTATTAATGTAAAGCCAAGTAGCTTCTCAGTTAATATTAGATGCAATAGTAAACCATTGTTGAAATGATGTTGGGATGTCCAAAGTGTTATAATATAAGCTTGACAGATAGTATAAATAAAGTGTTAAATAGGAATTTCAATAGAAATTAATCAATAAATGAAATATATACAGAGTTATAAGGGTTGTTACTTAGAAATATTAAGAAAGGAAGTATTTGATAACTATGAGCAAGCTGGTTAGCAAGATTGTTGAATGGGTCATCTTGGTATGCAGTAACTTTGTGAAAAGTAAGCTGAATATTGTATAAGTTAATAAAGTTGATAAGAATTTGCCAAATAGAGAAATATAATGTATAAATACAAGAAAGTTTAGAAGCTGATGAACAAATACTGTAATATTTGAAGATTACATATTGTGAGTCAGTAAAGATATGAACAGAACAGTTTTTGGAGGTAGTAATAATTGCTAAAAGGATAGCAAGAATTTTAGTTTTAAAAGAATATAGCCAAAGTTTAACTTGTGCCTGAAATGAATAAGTAGTTGTAAAGTTATCAACTTGGACCCAGTTTATACCCATAGAGTTTTAGAAGTACTGTAATAAAATTTACTAAAAACTATCAAGCTGTAGCAAATTTTAAAGTGATGAGTGTTGAGTAGAAGATCTTTTTAT
>CAJVQA010011079.1:0-10953 GCA_910591915.1 Cetraspora pellucida
ATACTAAAGCTTATATCCTAAGAGAAACAATTCAACTAAAACTGAACTGGCAGAGAATTTTCCATGTGCCAGATGCCCTGACTCCTTGTCACTAGATCCATCTTCATGTACGACTCATCATACTTTTCACCAGATTTTACATTTCGACACTTGTCACATTTCCAACCAATCATCTTATCTATTGCTAAAATCTCCAATCTCGTCTCATTGTTATGTTTTTCCAAGACACGTGTACTCGTGCTTTACTGCAACATGGGCCCATTCCGAGTAGAACTGATAAACAATCCTGATCTGGAAGGATCAACAATGCCGATTTCGATAGGAGTAAGCTGGATTGCCCACTTTTTGATAAAAATTTCTTGGAAAAAAGTGGAAAAAAAAATTTTCAAAGCACCAACTGTAATGAGCGTAGGAGTTTACGTTATATAGAATAGCATATTCAACCAAGCTTTTATCTTTGCTGTTGCTCAGATATAGCTTGACAAAAACTTTCTTAGTTGTAGCCAAAGTTACTTTTTCGATAACTTCATAGACTTCTACCGGAGAGCCAAACCTACAAGGAGCTGTCTTTTTCAACTCTTTTTCATATGACCCACATGCAATCTGAAACTTTTGAACCCAGACACTATATGGCAAAGTTTTGTTGTGTATAAACATACTAACTATATAATTTTCGTAGGTCAGTATATGTAAAAAAATTGGTGCAGAGGATCATTGGAAAGAGTGCTTATTATAGTTTTTGATCTTCTTATTTAAGTATATACTTTTTAAATTTATTTATATAATATTATATCCTTTTAAAGTTAGTCTAATTACAATTAGAACTACAGAATTACAGACCTCAGATTATAGATAAGTTACTAAAATATAATTAATTTTTTAAATTCTGTTAATAATAAAATTTGAATTCTAAATCTACTAACTTAACTATTATATTAAAAATTAGTATTCTTAAAATAATTATTTTTTATAAAATATAATATATTATAAAATTTATAAAAATTTTTAAATTTATTTGTTTTTTTTTTTTTTTTGGTATTAAGATGAGGCCTTGCTTATATCTTTATTAATAATTTTAACTGTATATTTTAGTACAGAAATACTAAAATAAACTAAGATTGTTTGTAACAAAATAAAAATTACATGCAAGAATGGGAGTTCAGACTAGTTTATCTGTGACCTAAACTGACTATGATGGTCAAGACCTATCTAGATTTGGAGTATTAGTATATAGTTAGAAGGAATATTGTATTTAATCTAAAGAATTGACTAGATGTTGCTTTTTCTAATTGCTTGACTGATTGGTAGACATATATTGGGTTGTAAGTAAAGTTGATCTGCAATGCTATATAGGCATAAGTATATGTATGCTTGGCAATGTTATTTGGAAACTCTATGATTTGAATATTATATATCAGTGCTACTAGTATTATTTTGGTATCTTGGTAGAATTTAGTTATGTTTTTTCCAATTGGAAAATTTAATGCAGTATGGTTTCCTAATAAGTTCATAGATTTGTTCATTAATTTGTAGAATTATTTGAATTATTATTTGTGAAGCTAATTGTGAAGGTATATTAAAGTTGCGAATAACTTCAATAAGTAATTTAGGTATAAGTTCTTTAAGTGAAATGTCTATAAAATGTAGATTGTGTTGAAATAGTATATAATCAAAGCATGAATGATGGCATATATTAGAACCTAGTTCATGAAGTTGGAAAGATGATAAGTCCAGTTCAGTTTTGGAAAATATTTAGTTAACAGATGTATGAATAATATTTAGAAGAGTATTATGTGTATTAGAGCATGTGTGCCAGTGTGTAGATGAGTTAGGAAAATTGCATTTGAAGCAATTAATATTGATAAAGATATGAGGATATCTGTTATGAAGAAAGAATTAAGTAGGTAGCTCATTTAGTAAAAATTTAGATTTAAAAGCTATGAGTTGATTAAGTTTAAAGCTGGTATAGAAAGATGTAGGTTTTTGGTTATGATTTAGATAAAGCCAAGAAGAGGTCCAGTCTATAATGTAGTTTAGATAAGACTATTTACTGTTTCTTTTTTGTGAAGACCATATTGCTAATATATATGCTTTGTATATATTTTTGATAAAATATCTAGTTGGTAGTTCAATAAAGTTTTGTTCCCATTAAAGAATATGATAAGGGTTATAAATATTGGTATAATTAAAGATGAGAGGTTGAAGAAGTATATGTTGTTTTGCTAAGAAGCTGCAAGGTTGTTAAAAGGATTATCAGTATGGGCTTGAACTTTGTAAAAGGTAATTTGAAGATTAAAGAATTTTATGATATTAAGTAAGGTATGCCATAAGAGCTATATGCTAAATTTAAATAACTTGTTAGGGTTTTGTAATTGGTTTGATAATGTATAAAATTTTAAGATAACAGATTGTGAGTCTGTATATATGCTAATAGATGAATTGCAGAGTATAGTAGATATTGCAGATATAATTAAGACTAATTCAGCTTTATAAGATGATGGCCATAAATGGATTTGGGCTAAAAATTTATAGATAATTTAATTTTGTTCATTAATTTGAACTCATCCAATATCCATAGAACATTGTTTTGATCTAATATCAATAACAGAACTATTGGTATAGAAAGTAAAGTTATTATTTATAGAATTAGATAGATAAATGTCTTGAAGCTCATGAGTGCAGCTGTTTGGTTTAAAGATTTCTAAAATGCTAGAGTTGTGTATAATAATATTGGGAGGTATAGGAGGTATGTATAAAGGATGTTTAATCACTGTTGAGTATATAAGATCGATGTAATTGGCATTGAGTTTTAAGATTGTTGGAGGTTTTTCTAGCTAGGAATGTTGCAGAAATAATTGCCAATATGTTAATAATACATATTTGGTTAATTCTATTTGAATTAAGATGACATCCTGTACATGGTTTACATTTGATAGGTGGAAGTGTGTAATATTGATCATAATCTAAATTAATATTAGATTTTCAATGTGTAATCAAGAATGAGTTAGAGACAGAAATATATTTGTGAATTTTGCCAATAATAATTTCTTCATTATTGGAATAATAAGTAATGAGCCAAGGTTTTTGTTTTTTGGCAATAGGATATGTATTGTATGCAAAGAAGTTGGTACCAGGTGATTAAAAGTGAGGTAAGATAGTTCTGTGATATTTATCTGATATGATTTTGTTTTCAAGAGAAATAAACTATAAAGGTTGTTTTTTTTTTATTAGTTGGTGTAATCTTGGTAAATGATGTTGCCATTTAAGTAATGTACTGTTATCAGCAGTACATAGTTGCTCTAAGTAAAGGATATTAATTGTTTTTTAAAGATAATGTATTTTGGATATTGTATAAGTATAGGTTCAATTGGTTGGCATGTGTTGTATATAGTATTTGGCTATAATATATTGTAATGAGTGAAGATTGTAATGTTGAGATGTTGAAACAACTAAATAATTTTAAAATTAAAAATGAGTTTGTTGTATCTATTAATAATAGATTAGTTATGCTAAAGAATATTAGTAGTAGACCAGAAGTTATTTTGAAGTTGTTGCAGTCTAATCTTAGTTGTTGTACCAAGAATATTAGGATCATTAATCCATTGTTAAAAATTAGTAATGTGATGTTGCAGTTGAATGTCCCAAATGTTATGGATGTTATATAAATATGAGTTGAGCATAGAGCTATTAGGAAAAGATCTGAATAAGTTGGATTTATGTTTAGCTATAATAAGGTATTTGGCTAATATGCTATTGCATATAGAGTGTAAGAGAATAGTATTTTGTAGTCTATATTCAATAGTTGGTATAATTACTGTATTAATAATATATGCTATTTATTTTCTAATAATTTTTTTTAGTACTAGTAATATTGATTAGTTGGGTTGCTTCAGCTTAAATTAGCTGGCCTTGTTTGAATATAGATCCATTAAGTGTAAACTAGCAGCCCAAGAATTTGAATAGTTGATTAGCTGGGATAGGTTTAATTGATAAATCAAAAAAGGAAAGTTCAGTAGTAGATGATGTATTAGAAACCAAGATAGATTTGGCAGGATTAATTTGTATATCTGCCATGTAATAGAAGGATGAAGCCATTTTGGTAATTGATTTAAGTTCATTTTTAGACTGTACTATCCAGAGGGTATCATCCATGTATGCCAATACAGATATAGAGGTTTGTAAGTTTTGTAGTTGGGATGAAGAGAGGTTAGTTTTCTATGAGGTATGTATGGTGTATTTATAAAATAGTTGACAATTTTACTAATAAGAGGGTCATAGTAAATTCTCCAGTAAATTGGTATAATTGTCTCTCCTTGATCAATACTATTTTTAACTATATAAGAGTTTGTAAGTCCAAGATTGGTTATAACATAATTATGGTGATTAGTAAGAAGATCAGTTAGAATTTTAATGAGATGTTGGGGCATTTTTAATTATAATAAGGATTTTTTAAAAAGATTAAGGTTGACAGAGTCATAGGCCTTACTCATGTTTTGTGATAGTAGCCAGAGTTGTTTAGAGTTGCAGAAAGCATCTTCTATGGTATTGTTTAAGATATGGATTGGAATTGATGTACTATTACCAGGAAGGGCAATATAGTTGTATGAAGATAAGATAGGATGTTGGGTAAAGATACTATTAAGTCTATTAGTGAGGAGTTTTGTATAAAGTTTTTTAATGTGTTCAAGAAGGCTAATAGGTCTGGTATTAGTAAGGTTGTTATCAAATAAAGGTTTTTTGGATATTGGAAATATTCTTTCTTCTTTTTATTGCTTGGGTATGCATTTTAATTCAAGACATTTGTTGAATAATGCAGTTATAGCTATTATAAATGTAGGGCCTGCATATTTTAGCATTTTATAGCTAATACCTGATGGATCACAGGCTTTGTTGTTAGGAAGTTGATTTAGAGTTATAGAAATTTCCTCTTCAGTAAAGTTAGTAAAAGCCTATTAGTACTAGTCAGATTCAATATCAGCTTTGGGTTGATATTTATCTGACCAGGAGGAGTTAAAAATTTGAGTTTGAATATGGCAGAGAGAGGTCTATTGATCAAAGTAGTCCTGAATGTGTTGTTTAATAAGTAGAATTTTTGTAATAATATCAGTATTGGTTTTGATGTTGTCAAATCTGACAGGGTTATAATGTCGATTAAGTATACTGTTAATTATTTATGTAAGTTTGTATTGAAGTTTAGAGCATCTTTTTGCTATATTATTATTAATTTGTTCTTTAATGTTTTTAATGTTTTCTAAATTGCATGCATAATATAATGATTTCCATTCTGTATTAGTTAAGGAGATCCATTTAGGTAATAGTACATAGTCACTTGGTATGGATGGAATACTAAGAAGATGAGAAAGGTTAAGTTCATGAATTGTTTGATTGTATTGAGTAGATATAGCTGATTGTTGCTAAATAGAGGCTTTGGTTTGTCTGATAATGTTTCCAAGTTTTTTAAGGTAACAATATAATTGTGATGCTTTTGAAGAGAATATATATTGAAAGTTGCGCACAGTAAATTTTTTATTTGGAATATGTGTATGTGCAGCAAAGATAATACTAGTTTGGATTTTGTGCCAGGTTGCCTCAATAGAGACAGTTGACTTGATTTGCATTATAATACTCCTAAAATATAAAAAAATATTATATTTTTAAGTAAATTTTAAAATCTTATATTTTAAAATTTTAGTTTTAAAATTTTTTTTTTTTGATAAATAGTTAATATAATAAGTAATTTAAAACTATAAACTATAAATAAAACTAAATATATGTTTTTATATTATTTCTATTACTATTTATTTATTTATTAGAAATAATAAGTACTATTAATATAAATTTTTTATGTTAATGGCATAGTTCTTTTTTATTTATACTTTTTATATTTATTAACTAATTTAGTAATAGAATTAAAAGATTCTTTACTACTTTATATTATTTTATATTATTAGTTAGTTTTTATTTTTCTAAAAATTTAAATACCATTTTGATTGTAAAAATTAATTATTAAACAAGCTATTATTTTTGTTAATTAATGTATTTATAAATAATAAATTATAATAATTATTTAAATTTATATTTGTAAAATTATATTAAGTGTTTGGATTTTATTATTATTTACAAATATTAATTTTTTTTTAATTAAAAAAAAAGGTTAGTAATTTAGTTTTATATACAGTTATATCTAAGTTATATTCCTTCTTTTTTTCTAAGTATTTTTGAAGATATATCTAAGATAAAGATATAACAAATATAATTTGAATTTAATGTATACCTAATTAAAATATAAAATTCTGAATAATACAAATCTTATTTTATTAAAAATATTAATGCTGTTAGAGGAAAGTTGGTTAACACAAATCAATTAAAACACAATTACAATAATATCTAAAATGATTATAAAAGTAAATTTGATTTAGCAAGATAAAGCTTATTTCAAATACATTGCATGAAACAACACTGGTAATTTAGACTTTAGTTTATTATTTAGAATAATAAGAATTCTTTTTTTTTTATTAACATCTTTAGCATTTTTATTTTAAATAAACAATAAGACTTTTTATATCAAAAAAAATACATTTTGGCTTTTACTTAATATTATAAATTGAGTATTTAATAAATTTACAAGCTACAATAATTTATTTATATAACTATAATACAAAACTATTATTCAATAAGCTTTGCCTTAAACCAAATCCAATATAATATTTTATTAAATACTACTTTTACATGTAGTATCTGGTGGCTTAGCTTTAGTTCAAAAACTTGGCTCAGATTATAATCATGTTATATATATATATATATTTAGGTTTTATTTTTACTCTTACAATACTTATTAGCTAGATAACTATACAATATATATTCAAAAAAGTGTTTTGATAAAATAAATCTGTATAAAAATATTATTATAAATAATAAAAATAAATTTTCAATTGTCTTAAATAATAGTTTATATTTATTATAAAATAAATATAAATATGTAGTTTATTTAAAAAAAAAAATTTTAATAAATATTACATTAACTATTTTAGTTAATAAACTCTTTGTTTCAAGTTATTATTTTTTGGTGCACACTTATTATAACTATATTTATTTATATAATTGACTTTAATATAAAAAAAAAACAATGTTATATTAACTTTATTGATTTGTAAAATATTCATTAATAGTTATTTATTTAAGATTAGATTAGTAAAAACTTATTGCTTTTTTAATAATTTGTTACAACAAATAAATATTATTTTTAGTAGCAAATTGTAATTGCTCAAAATATTTTTTTACAACTTCTAATGCTTTTTTTCTCTTATCATTTGTAACCAAGTTATCTATAACTTCTTTCTTCTCATTTTCACTATACAAATTTTCATTATCAATTAAATTTTGCTTGTTAAAAATTTCTCTAATAACAGACTCTTTGATTAGTGCTTTATTGTTTATACTTTTTTATTTATATTTATATATTCTTTTGCTAATAATTTGATACAATCATATAACATCTCTAATTCTTTTAATAACTGCTTAAGCCTATTTATATTATTATTATTATTTTTATTAATAGCTAAGTTTATTCTTGATAGAAAATTTTTGGTTTATTCTAATAATATATGATTATTATAAGGTAATACTTGTCACTATACATTAGAAATCAAATAAAAAGCTTTTTTAATATTAATTAACTTAATAGATTTTTCATTATCTATTTTATCTAATCATTTAATGCTATAACTTACAATAATTAATTTAAAATTTTTAATAATATTAGCATTACAGAGTTGAATAACTGATATAGCATTAAATAACAAAATTCTAATTTAATATTTTACAACTTGGAACTTAAATGTGCATAACAATTATCAGCTAAAAGAATTGCTGACTAATTAAATTAACAATCTATACATTTTAGCTAATTTTTCTATTTTTTCTGTTATACATGTTTTTTTATTATTAAAATAGTATATAGAAAGTTTAGATATATTGGTATATTTTATATACTATAAATATATACTTTTACTAATTATAAATAGTTTAAATTTTTGTGATCTTAATGTATTCTAGCAAAGAAGATAACAAGATGTAACTTGTTTTTCTTAAATTCTTTAATGGTATCACTTTTAAATACAAGTGTCTTATCTGATTCAAGATAAAAAAAAACCTATCTTATTATATTAAAGATATTATTAGAATAATAATTCTTAATTAATTCTTAAAAATAATATTATTTATTTTCAATTGCAGCTTAATTAGCTAATGAACTTTCTTTATATATAGTTTTTAAACTAATATCAAATTATTGTTAGAATTTATAATCTAATTATTAAATATCTCAAATGTAGTCAAAAATTCTATACTACTATTTTTTACTGTTCATATATTGAGAGTGCTTTTATTTTAAATATTTTCTATAGAACATTTTAAGAATGAAGTTCTAAAAACAACTTATATACAGTCTCATTAATAATATAAAACTGCTCTTTTTATAAGTAAACATATTGTATATAATAGGATGTAGTATTATATAGCTAAAGATATTTGCCTTTTTCTTATAAATTATTGTAAATCTATAATTTCACCAAATTCTGATAACTTAGTTTCATATTTTTCTTTTTCTTTTTATAATTTCAACCTTCTTCTCTAAAGTAATAGCAGATCTTTTTTTTTTTTTTTACTAAACTCTGCTATAAACATCATGTAATAAACTAAGCAATGCTAATAAATATATATATTTTTTTTTTAAATAAAAAAAAATAGATTTCAAAAATATAAGTTTTTATATTATGTAATTATGAGTTATATTAATTTTTTATTTAATAAATAATATAAATTAGAAATATTTTACTTTATTTTTATTTTAATTTTAATGTAAGATTTTAAGAATTTATTTTTTATACTTGAAATCTATAATATTAATTATTTTATATATAGTTATTATTATCTTATATAAATTTGTATAATATATTAACTAGCATTTTTTATTTTTTTATTTTTTGTTATACAAATACCAAATATAGTACTAATAATTTTATTAATGTTGATAATTATAATATATTATAATTATTAATTTTTATTTTGTTTAATATTATTATTTATATATTTTATTTAAAATATAAGTTAGACAGGTTAATTACTATTTAAATTATAAAATATTTGGAATAGAGATATTATTCAAATATAAATATAAAGTGTGATATAAATTAGGTAAAATAAATATAAAAAATTATTTTGTTAAAAAATAGTAATATAATTAAGATTGTGATTTAATTTAGTAAAGATATAACCCAAATATAATTGTATTTATTTCTAGAATTTCTTTAACTCTAAATAATTAACTTCTCTTTCAACTTATATATTATTAATTTCCTTTCTGCTTAGCTTTTGCATTAACTATTAATAAACACAGAAACAAACTATTTTATATATAATTCTGTATTTACTTGAACTAGTATTCTTATATAGTTAATTATATATAGTGTTGACATTAAAAGTTTTATACATTTTTAATCATAACTTTTAATATACTAAACCAATTTGGATAAAACAACTACTATTGAATTCAGCTTATCAAAACAGTTCTAATAAGTCCAAAATCATATAATTTAGATTATAAGATCATAATATTAGAACAATTTTAATGAAAGTACTAATTCTAATACATGTAGCTTGATTCTGATTGGCTTACATTACTGTATCAGAAATTTTATATTTTTACAGATCTAATAGTCATACAGATATTATAGATATTACATTCTATTAAATCTATTATTTCTATCATTTTAATAATATCTTATATATCTACTATATCTTTTATATATATTATATATATTATATCTATTAGTTTATATAAATTAATATTACTATATATAGCATTTATTAGCAATAGAGTAGTCTTTATTGTAATAATTTATACATATAAAATATCTATAAAAGTACTGCTTTCTGATCTTTCAAAAAAGTTAAGTGTTTCTATACTTTATATAAGTGTTTTTATATATTTAAGAAATGTCTTTATACATTTTAATAATGAATAAACTGAATGCAATATTTAGTATTTTCATATACTATCTATTGTTGCCTCTGCCTTAAAATTCTAAGTCACTTTGTATATTTTTAAGTCTTATATAGACTTTGTATAAAATTTATCAAGTTATAGTCATCATAATATAATTAAATAGCTTCTGTTATCACTATATTAAAAAAAAAACTACAGATTAACAACAGCTTTATTTAGAGTTCAGTCAATAAATTATATTAAAATTTTAGTTAATAGTAATCATACTGCTAATAATTTTATTTATATAAAGAATATTGTTTATAAAGAATTTTAATAACAATATTTTATTAAATTTATACAATTAATTATCTATTTTATTAAAATTAATTCTACTAAATTCTTTCTATAAATAATACTAGCATTTAATAATTGAGTATTACTAATAACATATATTATATAAAATTTTCTTCTTTATTATACTATAATTATATATATATATTATATTGTATAATATCAATTGAAGTTATTATATATATTTTATAATATACTGGTATATATAATTAAATAAAACATTTTCTGCATAGTCAACTCTCCCCGACGATCACTTGGACACAAAATCGGTGGAAAAGAAAATAGATTTTCTGCATAATTAGCAATAAGAAAGGCTACAAATAGCATTAAAGGAAAGAGACAGCAACAAGAAGAACAACAAACAAGCTTAGTAATAGGAAGTACTGCTAGTACTAGCAAAGCAGCTGTAGAGGAAAACTCAAGTTTCTTTGAAAATTTAGCAAGCAAACAGAAATTGTGGGGACTGCTACAGACTCTGTATGTTGATCTGTTTACATCACACAAACAACACGTAACAGATTAGGTAAAACAGACATATGCAAAATAGTAAACAAATAGTATAGACAAACATCAATAGAACAACAGGTAAACAGGATATAGAAAGCACGTGACAG
>CAJVQA010011080.1:0-10952 GCA_910591915.1 Cetraspora pellucida
GAGATGTTAAAATGTTGAGTGAGTTTTTTAACAAGTTTGATAGTATGACCAAGTTTTTTAAGTGATAGGTGTAGTAGGGTACTGTGGAATGAATATTGATGATTGTAGCTATGTTTATGAGAAACTTTGTTAGGAATAGTATGAGTAGTAGAATAAATAATAGAGCTTTGAATTTTGTACCAAGTTGTTTTAATACTTTCATCAGTTTCACTATTAGTAGAAATTTTGTGTAGTAAGAGTTATTGAAATAAAGTGTCTGTAAAGAATTCCCAGTTCTCTGTAGACATAGCCTTGTAATTGAAGATATGGCAACTAATACCAGTATGTTTATGTAAGGGTTTGTTATAGATATATAGAAATGTTCATGTGGAAGAAAGGATTAAATGATTACTAGAGGTCAAGGTTTGGCTGTTATCAAGCTATAAGAGAGAAGAAATTGTATGTTAAATTGATCAATCCAAATGTAATCAATATGACTGCTACTAGCATTGTTAGACCAGGTGAAGTGTTTGTTGTTAAAATGAGTACCAATATCATACATATTGGTGTTATTAAGAAAGTTGATAAGTTTGTATTTAGAAGAAGAACTTTGAGTATTAACTTATGTATTAAAATCACCAAGAATAATAGGGTAAATGTAAAGTTAAGAGACTTGTTGAATCCAGTTAATAACAGTATTTTGAGTTTGATTGCAAGTAGAGATGTCAGTTGATAACAGGTATACTGAAATGATGCAAAGCTTGATATTACTTCAGAAGAAAATATCAAGTGCTATAGCATCTTCAGAGTGAGTATAAATACTGTGAATATGAGGTTTCAAATGATTGCAGATCATAATAGCAGTGTCTTCAATAAAAGTAGAAGAGTTGGACCAATAATAGGTGAAGAAGTTATTATTACAAAAGAAGAGATTAGTTTTGTCAGAGATTTTGGTTTCTGTAATGCTTACAATAGATATATTATGGTTAAGACAATAGTCTTATCAGGCTTCTTTTTTGATAAGTTCATTGAAGCTTCTAACATTATGTGTGCCAATGTTAAAATGAAGATAATATAATGTTGAATTAGATAAAGATAAAGGAGAATTATAATTAGAAGAGGTTGAAGAATGATTGTTGGAAAATAGGTCAGGTATAATAGGAGTAGAATTAAAAGAGTTAGATCTAAGAGGTAGATTGTAAAATAAAGGAAGAAGGTGTAGAACAATAATAATGTAATCTGGTAAAAGTATATTATTGGAAAGATATATGTGTGTTTCATTATAAGATAAATTAACAGAAAATGTAATACTAGATACAGTTTTGTTATTGTTATATTTGTCAATATGTTGAATTAGAGTTTAAATAGTTTGACCATAGAGAAGAAATGGTAAATTGTAGTAATTAAGAAATTTGTTAAAGCATGTATGAAGATCATAGTGGATTAAAGATGTTATAAATGATCGTTAAAATTGTCTTCTACAGGATCAATCATCATATGCTCAGCTCTTACATCTGTGCAAGGTACTATAGTCTGCCCTGTACATTGGGTCTGACTGTCATTATTCTGGCCTTCCATATAAATAAACTTATTTACCTATCTATTTGTTTTATTTTCCTTATTAACTACACTGGTTATATCTTTTAATAAGATGGTAGCTGCTTTAATGTTGGTTGTAGAAGACAAAGAGCTTAAAAAGAAGACTGTAAAAAAAGAAAGTCAAGAATAGAGACTGGTTGAAAGTCAAGGTTAAATTTTTTTGATAAGAATTTTTTAGTTGCTAAATAAGCAGTATTATTAAAATATTTGACAATTTGTATGTAAGTTGGTTTTTGGTTTTTAATCATATCAAAATATATAATGGTTTGGGTAAGAAATTTGGTATCAATAATGTTTTTTATTAAAAGATTGATAGTTTTTTCCTTGGACAGAGACTGTATATTATGGTTTTCAGCAGCAGTTTGGTAATAAAGAGAGAAATAACAATAGAAATAATAATTGCAACATTTAGAATTAGTTTTGACTTTGTTTTGCTCACAAACAAAGTCTTCAGCTTGATCAACTAGTTTGTTCAGGGCTTTAGTAGGGATGGGTTGATCAAGTGAGGCAGTGTGTTCCTTGTTTTTGTGGAATAGTATAACATTAAGAGTTGGATAGATCCATGTTTCATCATTCTGAGGTGAAAATAATGAGCAAGATTTGGTTATGATGTCATTGAAGAGTTTGGCACTATCATGAAATTTTTATCATTAAGGTATTAACATTCTTTGTTATTACAGGTAAGGCAATGAAAATTAGCAACATGAGATGCTTCTTTACATCACTCATGAAGTGAGTTAGGTTTTTGAAAGATATAGGTTTCAGGGAGGTGTTTAGAGAGTTGAAAGATAAAATGTTGTTGAAATTGAATTCTTAAAGAGGTGCAAACTTTTTCTTTGTCAATACTAGAAGAGAATTGTTTGCTATAAGGAGGATAATAAGTTTCAAACTAGGAATTGAAGTGATCAAGAGAGTTTTTTAGTAAAGGAATACAAAATCATTCCAGAAAGAGAGTTTTGGGAATATTAAAGAAGAGTTTAATATTAAATCTGATATCAGATTGAATTGTAAAATATTTTTGATTGAAATCTGTAGTTTGAGTGAATGATTCAATTTTAAATCTTTTGGATCTAAGTTGTAAGTTCTTAGTAAATTTTTGGTAGTCAATTGATTGGTAGTTGTTGAATAAAAAAAAATGTAAACAAGTAAGATTAAGACAAAGTTAAAGATGATTATAGACTGTATATAGAGGAATAATAATAGCTGAAGCAAAAATTTTGAGTTAATTGAGTTTAGTAGAGAGAATAGTTGTGAATTTAAGGATAAGATTTTTTAGAATAGATTTAAGAAGATTAAAAGGAATAGTAGTACTTTTGTTAATATTAGAATTGCTGTTATAAATAAGATCAGTCAAAAACTCAGGTCATTGTCTAGCCATAATATGGATAATGTAATAGAATAATGTTTTAAGTACAGATTATGTAGCAATAGCTGGCTTGATTTCCTTATCAGAATAAAAATCATAGAGAAATTTTTTAAGAAAGGTGAAGAATTAAAAAGAGAATAAGATTTGCAGCTTTTTGTTAGATTGCATTTCTTCAGTAATAAGAAAATTTGTAACCCAATTATATGTAGGATGGGATTTGGGTTTAAGAACATTAGAATATAATTAAGAGAAAGGTTTGTTAGGAGTATTTTCAGATTGGTTAGTATTACTGGTCTTATTGAGGTTTAGATTAGAAGTGTCAAGAGTGTTAGTAATAGGCAGTTGATAAAGTTAATATTAGTGTTAATAGTTGTAGAAAAGAAAAAATCAATAAGATCAGATGAAGTTGAGTTTGGTGAGAAGAAACAGTAAGAGGATTGGTAGTTTGAGAAGATTCATATAAGATGTTTTGAAAGGTTTATGTAAAGTTTTTCTTGGTTTTGAATGAATTAGCTTTATGTTGAAACGAGACAGTTATACAAATAAGATGATAGATTTCATTATTTTTAGAGATATATTTTTCAGTAGGATAATGATACTTATTTCTTTTGGTACAACTAATTGGAAGAGAGCATTTAGGGCAAGTATGGTAATGTATATCAGGTATAGGAGATGGAGAAACACTGTTGATAGAAGAAGAGAGATTAGTCATAAGTTCTTGAGTTGTTTTGTTGATTTTTTTTGAATTGCTATTGATATAAGCAGTTGTAAATTCAATAGCTTGAATATAATTGGTATTTGAGGTTGAGATGAATTTGGTATAATATTTGCCACAGAGACAAGTAATTATAGAGGTAGAGGTAGGAGCTTTAAAGAAATAAGTAATTTTATTTGATCAAAGATTTTTTGTTAAGCAGAAAGTAGGTTGAACTTTGGGAGAAATTGAGTGAGTCTTATTATTCTTGTTCTCTTTATAAAGAGCAATTCCAAAATTGTTCGAAAAGTTTTGATAAAAATAATCAAGGTCTGCTGTGTCTGGTTCTTGTTAACTTAAGATAGACATTATTAAGAGATAATAAGCTAAATAAAAGTTTTAGACTTAGGTATGTTTTCTAAAGAGAAAATATAGTTGTAAATAATTAAATTTATAAGGGTTGTAAATAGATACAAGGGTTGTAGTTTAGGAGTGTTACTAGAATGACACAAAAGTGTAACAAGAGTAGATAGGGTCACTAATATGACTTAGATACAGAATATAAGTAGGATTTGCAATACAAATTACTGTATAATATTAATAAGGACTAAATATGGAAGTACTTGATTGTATGAATGAGTTTCTATAAACAGATTGATTACAAAATGTTGGTGTAAATTAATAAGGTATGGATTAGGAAGTGATGGTATGGTTACATAAAAACTATAAAGGAAAAAAGAAAACAGTGTGAAGACAAAAGATAAAAAAGAAGTTTTATAAAAGATTAAATATTGAATTTAGTTGTAGTTTGGTCAATATTGGATCAAAAATCTTCGTTTAGAACTTGTTTTAAATAGGTAAGTGTATACTACAACTTTAATTAAGAGTATAGGACAGGTTAAGGCAGTAAAACTGTGAGATAGTTAAAAGTTATCAACTGAAAATTAAAGGTCTCAGTACAATTTTCTCAATGAGTTTGAAGTATAAATACTTAATATTTGCAAACTATATGTAAAATGATGAGCTGAACATGTTTACATAGAAGCCCAAGATAGGTTTCCTTAATAATATAAATAGTTATAAGTGTTTTTTGACGGATGAATTTTTTAGTTAATTTTTGTGCAATGAATTTGCAGAAAGAGTTCACTATATTTTTTTCTCTCAGATGCATACATATTTTGAAAGTGTTTAATATATTATTAATTAATATTTAAGTTGATTATATAATCTGGTTATATATAATGAATTCATGTAATTGTTAGTGAAAATCAATGTTCAAGCCTAGAGCTAGATTAAAAATCAAAGGTTATTTCAAGTTTATTGTCATATATCTTAATATAATCGATTAATATTTGATTAATATGAAATATTGAAACTTGTAATTCAAATATTTCAGTATATCTAAAATTTATACTAAATAGTTTATATAAATATGAATTTTTATATATGTTTATATTTGTTTAATATTAAATATTAAAGAATTTGTTTATATAAAACAAAAATTTGTAATTCAAAAATTTGGCAGTATCTAAGATTTGTACTAAATATAATAGTTAATATAAATGTGAATTTGCATATGTGTTTGTATTCTAAACTTTGAAGGGGATTATTATATACCTTTATTACAAAACTTGCAATTCGAAAGTTATATATTGTACCATAATAATGCATCTAATTAAAATATCTAGCCAGTTATATCGCAAATTGAAAACTTTGGATTATATATAAGATGTTGGATTTATTGTTTCTTTATTACAGCCAGGATACTAACAATTTGGTTTAGATATTATTTATTGTTTTATTTGATTTTTTATTTAACATCTAAAACTTTAACTAGTGTGTTTATTGAATTGGTTTTTTCTTCAACAGTGGCTAAGTTTATTAATTTTCAATTTGGAATTCTAGTTAAATGTTAAAAGTCTGTTATTAATTTTAAGTAGATTCACAATTATAAGTCTGTTATTCTTTTTTAACTGTATATTCTTATTAGTATTAACTGCTTCTTTATCTAGTAGCCCAGTATATTCTAAATTAATCCTAGTACTTCACAAGTATTCTCTTTAAGCCAACTCTTGTTACACTTTTTTAACAACCCAATTTTGTAATATTAACAAATTTCAAGAGTTATGTACTTACAATCAATAACTGCAATTTTATGCCAAATGAATAGTTTTAGTTAATTTAGCACTTCTATAGTGTAGTAGTTGAATTTGGTTAAGTAAAAATATACATAGTATATTTTACTATAGAATCTAGTCAGATAGGTAAAGTGTAACATTATACAGTATCTTATTGTCAATTTTTGAAACTTTATTAGATTATTATCTTGAATTCTAAGTTCATTCTCTTTAAGAGGGTCTGTAAATTTTATTAAACTACTTCTTAATTTTTTATCTTTTGCTAATTTTATATCTTTTTCTCTGTTATCAGCCACCTTTTTTAATACCATAAATGTTTTAACTTCTTTATCAGAATTTCATTATGTCTCTGTTACTTGGGAGGTGTTATTAACCTACTTAATATTGTTTTATTTATTATTGTTATTATAAGTAATTAATTTTACATTTTCAATATTTTAACTAGTATATTTATCTAATTCTGTCTCAATTTTATATTTATCAGCATCATATTCTATTAACAAAAGTAATCATTCCCTATACTTTTGTATACTAACATCTATTTTTATCCTATTATTACTAACTTTTTTGAGGATTATGTTCACATTAGCATTACTATGCTTTCTATTAGTCTAATGTTCTATAATATAATTGTAGATTTGCAACTATATAATTCATCTAGCCTATCATTCATTTAATTTAGTTATATAAAGTCATTTTAGCACTATATAATTTATTACTACTATAAATAATCTAAATTCAAAGTAATGACAATAATATTCAATAGCTTATAATACTACAAAACACTTCTGCTCTGTAGTCAGATAGGTTTTTTTACTTATAAAAATCCTCTACTGGTATATAAAATTGCATATTCATTGTTATTTTCTTTTTTTTGTACTAATACTGCTTCTAATTCTGTGTCTGTTGCATTTGTATATAAAAAAATATTTTTCCAAAATCTAAATACTGTAGAACAAATGTTATTTTTAGATATATCTTTACTGTTTTGAAGGCAATTTGTTGTTTACTAGTTCATTCATATTTAACTTTTTTTTTTATTAGGCTATATAAAGGTTATGCAATAGTTGCAAAGCTCCTAATAAATTAACAATAATATGATGCTAGTCTTATAAAAGATCTTAATTGTCAAAGAGTTTTAGGTACTAGGTAGTATTTTATTTTGTTAACTTTTGCTTCATCAGGTCAGATACTACTACATCTAACAACATGTTTTAGAAACTGTAAATTGGCCTTAAAGAAACTATACTTTTCTAAATTGATCTTTAACCTAGCCAGGTTTAATTTAATAAACACTTTCTTTAAATAGTTCAGATGTTCTTAAAACATTCAGAAGTATATATTGATGCTATCAATATATACTATTATAAACTTTTCTATGTATTCTGTTAGAACCTTATCTATTAACTATTAAAACATTGCAGATGTATTACACAACATAAACAACATCATCTTAAATTTGTACAGGCCCTTTTTCATTATAAATGCTATTTTTTCTTTATCATATAAATTCATTTATATCTGCCAATAATCACTTCTTAGGTTCAAGCTAGTAAACCAATTTGCCTTTCTAAACATTTTCAGTAAGTTATTAATATATACCAGTAGATAGACAGACATCTTTCTTTGTTACTAAATTTAACTATTAATAATTTATATACATTTGCAGTTTGTTACTCTTCATTGGAATAATAATACTAGGGATGCCTATAGATTTTCAGACTTTTCAATTATCTTTTGTCTTTCTAATAACTTTAGCTTCTTGTCTAAGAATTCCTATTCATCAGAAGATGTTTTGTAAAAATGCTACTTAATGGGCTAAGCTTTGCTAATATTATATGATGAGTTACAAAACTGGTAGTTTCTAATCTATTGAAGCCTATAGTAAGCAAGCAACTTTCTTTTTTAAAGAAAATGCAGACCTCTTCTTTCTCCTTATTACTTAAGATGTTGGCTTGGATAAATTTTTCTAAACATTCTATCATAATAAGTTTGCATTTTTCATTTTTTAAGTAGGCACTTTCTTAATTAATATTAGGTATATTACTGAGCTAATCTTGTTTTTTCACAGGTTGTTATATAGGTCAATTTTATCTTTAAAAAATTTTATTATATAATATTCATTGATCTCATTTAATTCTTTCTTCTCATAAGTAAACTAATCAAATATGTCACTATTACCTTTTTCTTAATCATCTTTTCTAGACTCTCTCAAGCTTTTTGTACCTATATAGAAGATAGGCATCTTTATAGTTTAACCTTTATGCTTTAATATTAACCATCATTCATCAAAATAGAGTCATGCTTTGACCTTTTGGAACTAATCAGTTCCTAAAAATAAGGTTTCATTTAACAATTTTATAACATATAGGGTGCTAGGAATTATTGTGTCTTAAACTATTATTCTTAAGTCATTGATTTTGCTTAGTGCTCTTGTTTTGGCATCTGTAGCTATAACTATGATAGTGGATGATTTCAACTATATACAAAGCTTCAACTTATTAACAAATTTGTTTGTCATAATACTTATAGCTTTCAGAGTCCAATATTGCTACAACTAAATTGTCTAGAATTCTAACATAGCAATGTGCTACTATTATTTTTCTATTATTCTTGAACTTTATATAGCTAGCTTTCTGCATAGATAGTAAGAGTCATTATAAAGCTAAAGCCAGATTTCTTCTTTGATTAGGGTATTGAAATATCTGATCTATTATGATATTAACAGAAGTATTTATAATAAAAGAATTTACAAATAAGAACCCAAAAAATAAAAATAATTACAAATATAGATCTAAATTAAAAATTATTACATATGAGGATCTAGTTTTTAAAAAATATTACATATAGGAGTCTAAGTCTATTGATGGATAAAAAAACATAATCATATAACTACTGTGCCACAAAGTACTTTGATCATTTGACTTATAACAATAGCAAAATTATAATTATAAAATTATTGTTGTTTTATTATAGGCACTTAAAGTTATCTAGATATAAATTATTAAATAAAAAATAATAAAGTACTAACTACAATCATTTTTGCTTAAATGTTGTATAAAAATAATATTAAACTAGCACAACTATTTATAAGATAAAAAAATTTTAACAGAGTAGCTCTCAAAAGTACAATACTTTACTTGATATCATAGTAGTTTGTTATAATAATAACTAATTTTATACAAGAAAATGAAATTTATTAAATTTAAAAAATTTCTTTTTTTATTTATAATTACTAATTTACAATTGATCATTATATTTATTAATGCTTATATTCTTATGTAATAATAATCAAACTATAAGATTGAATAATGTTACTGTTATTTTGGGTCCTTATATATAATATTTTATAAAAATTAGACTCTTTTATGTATTATTTTTAATTTAAACCTGTATTTGTAATTATTTTTATTTTTCAAACTCATATTTGTAAATTTCTCTTTATAATATTTTTTACAATATTATAGAAAATAAGTTTATTAATTACCAATAGGTCATGCTTACTTTTTTGTTTATTTATAGGTATTAGCTCATTTTAACTATTGCATTAGAGTCTTCTTTCAAGTTAACCAATAGTGGTGCATTTACTGTATTACAATTTCTTAGATAGTTCTCTTACTTAGATTCTAGTTGATCCTAAATTACTTTATTACTATTTCCCTTATATGGCTAGTATTGGTTTTCATTTAGGGTGTATACTTCATTGTTTTTTTAGCCTTTATTATTACTATTAAATATACTTTTTTTAATATAGTTGCTAAGTTGTATTTACTACTAATCATTGGGCTTTTTTTTAATAAACAATGCTAAGCAATATAGCCAATCTCATTATAGTTATAGCATGTTATTCTTTTTCTAACTTCATAGCACTTTTTCTGGTTATTATTACTCTTCTATTTATTCTCACCATGAAGCTCTTTAAAATGTTTCTAGCTAAAAACAGTATAATTCAAGGCTATTTGCTTAATTTTCTAGAATAGGTTGTCTAATTTCTTTTTTAACTTCTTTTGATGCTTTTTTTCTTGAGTCTGCTTGCTATAGTATTTGTTAGCATTGATCTTTCATATGCTAACAATGGCCTTCTCTAAAGTATTAGGTTCAGAAATGGCTACAAAGGTCAGGGTCTTGCTATATAGTTTGCTTAAAAATATTATAATAATATAGAAATTAGACAACTTTTCTTCAAGGTCTACTCTGACAACAAGACATTTAAATTTTGGCACATATGTATCTATCTTTTTATTTTTTTATTGTTGGAACTATTCAACTTTATTGCCAATAGTAGCATTTCTCAAATATGACAAAAAATTTCAAAAAGTATAATAAAAGCTTCTTTTTTAATTATTATCATTCTTTTACTTTTTTAGCTATTTCTTTTTTTTTTTATAACAGTCAGCAACTAAAACTTAAAGATATCTGAACATGATCTTTAACATTCTTTGCTTAAACTAATTATTAGCCATAGTAGTTCTTTAAAATGACTTCAATTACTTAATAGGATCTTTGTTATTATTTTTATAGAAAGAGACAATCTTTATATGAGTCAACTTTCTTTGGTCTTCAGGGTTCTTCTTGGAGTTAGCAATAATGGTTGTAATTTGAATAAAAAATGTAATTAAGCTGTTTTAAGTTTTTTTAGCTGATTTTTATTTATTTTGCTTTAGTAAAAAGTTATCAACAGTATAGTTATGAAAAGAGAAAGTTTTTAAGCACTAATACAAAAATTTAAATTAGAGGTGAGGTAGCTAGCATTTCAAATCTTATAGTTACTACCAAAATAACATGAGTGCAATAATAAATTAGTTACTAGGCAAATAGATATATTATATAACTTATGAATAGCTTAGTTAATAAGAGGCAATTAGATTTGAAGAATGGTATATTTATAGTCATAGATTTTAAAATATAATTAAACGATAAAATTATTAGAAGCAGATTTATGATAAGCACTAATTAAACTGTTCTTAGAAAACTTAAAGTCTTTATTATATACTTTTATTTATATAGGACACATTATACACTTTATTTGGAATATACCATTTATACTACTTATGTTTGTTATCTTATATATATTAAGTATAATGTCTATATTTATTATATTTTTTTTTTTTTTTTTTTTTTAAAGAGAGGTCTATCCTCTATCTCTTTTATTAATTAGTTAATTATACATATATGT
>CAJVQA010011081.1:0-10952 GCA_910591915.1 Cetraspora pellucida
TTTTTATAAGATGTGATAATTCAGCTGTAATAAGCTTAGTTTGTTTTGTTTGCTTGTTGTTAAGTGTAAACCAGCATTCTAAAAACTTAAATAATTTATTTGAAGGATAGAGGTTAAGTAAATGATTATTGTAAGTAATAGGACTGTAATTAGTTGAAAGCTATTAGTTGTAAGTATTAATTTGGTAGAATTGATTTGGATGTTGGCCATGTTGTAAAAGGATTCTGTTATTAACAAAATTTGTAAGAGTTCTTACTATGAAGATGCAATCCATAGAGTATCATCCATATAGGCAAGAACAGAACAGTGAGATTCAAGTTTGTTAAATGTTTGATTTTTAAGGTTAGTTGGCCAAGAAACTTTAGTATTGTATTCATTAAAGTTATTGTAGATGTATGAAATTCGTGGGTCATAGTATATTTTCTATAAAAGTGGAGTAATGGTTTCTCGTTAGTCGATACTATAATAGACTGGATATGAAGAGGTAAGATTAAGATTTGTAATAACTTGATTTTGTTAATTAGTGAGTAAATTAATAATAGTACTAGTAAAATTATCAGAAAGAGCAAGACATTGCAAAGAGTATTTAAGAAGTTCAAGATTAAATGAATTATAAGCTTTGTTTATATCTTGGGACAAAAGCCAAATTGGTTTTTGATTGCATGATGCATCTTTAGTAAGATTATTAAGCATGTGTATGGGTATTGAGATACTATTGTTAGGCAAAGCAACATAGTTATATAGTGAAAGAATTGGGTGTTGTGAAAATATTTTACTGATTCTGTTAGTAGTAATCTTTGTATAAACTTTGCAGATATGTTCAATAAGGCTTATAGGATAAGTAAGGTTGAGATCTCTATCAAATGTGTTTCATTTAGAATTGGATAAATTCTGCTATGTTTCTATTGTTTAGGTATTTGGCTTGAGTTAAGGCATTAGTTAAATAGGGCAGTTATGGCTTAAATGCATGTAGCACCTGCATGTTTGAGCATTTTATAACTAATACCTGTAGGTCTACAGGCTTTCCCATTTGGAAGTTTTGCTATAGTTTGAAGCACTTCTTCTTTTATAATAGAAGTGATAAAAGGGTTATACTATTGGGTGTTAATGTGTACTTGTGGTTGATGTTGTGTAGACCAAAAATTATAAAATAAGTTTTGGTCAATTGGTCAATGTACTGTCCAGTTAAGAAAGTGAGATTGTATGTGTTGTTTAATAAGATGTGGTTCTGTAACTAGTTGGTTAGATAGTTTAATGTTTAAAAAGTGAATAGAAGATTTGTAATGATTAAGAATGCTGTTAATGGCTTGTTTAGAATGTGTAAAAAGAGTTTTACATCTTTTTTTAGTAGCTTGTTGAATTTGTTGTCAGAGTAATAGAGAGTTTTCAAGATAGTGTGCATAATAAAGCTGTTTTCAAATATCTTGTGCATGCTGAGTCCATTGTTTAAGTTCTGAATTTTGGTTAGAAGACAAGGTTTGAAAATTACAGTTGAATCTTTTATTTATATTTTGAATCCTAGAATTGATTGAATTAATATTTAAGTTGTTGTTAGAATTTTTAACAATTTTGATTAAGTGTCCAAGTTCTTTAAGTTATAGGTAAAGTAAGATGCTGTGAGGTAAGTACTTGTGGTTGTAACTATGTTTGCGAAATTTTTTATTAGATATTGAGTATATAGCAAAATAAATAATTAATTGTTCAATTTTATGCCAAGTAGTTTTTATGCTTTTATTATTATTGTAGTCAAGTGAAGTATTATGTGAGTTGAGCTTTTGTAAAAGCAAGTCAGAAAATTCTGTCTATTTTTCTGATGATATGGCTTTGTAATTAAAAATTCTACAACTAATGCCAGTATGGTAGCATGGAGGTTTGCTAAATGCATTAGTAAAAGACTATGAAGAAAGAAGAATAGAATGGTTACTTGATATAGAGTAGCTACTATCATCAAAGCTATATAAGATGAAGAACCATAAATTAAATAAATCAGTCCATATATAGTCAATAGGCTTTGACTAGTGTTGTTTGATTATGTATAATATTTGTTATCAACATGTCTCTAAGGTCATACATGTTGGTTTGATGTAAGTAGTTAGTTAGTTGAATTTAGATAATGAGCTACAAATATCATCATGTGTATTAAAGTCACCAAGGATAATTGGATGAAGGTTGAGTTGGTAGGCCTATTGAATCCATAAGATAACTGTTTCTTGTGTTTTGTTGAGTCGATGTGTATCAGTAAAGAAGAGTTAAACTGCTATAATACAGAGTTTAATTTCACTTTGAAAAAAAGATCTAAAGCTACTGCTCCTCCAGTATGTATTTAACAGTTGTGTACATGTAGTTGAAGGTGGTTGCAGATCATAATAGCAGCATCTTCTGCAAAATTCTCAGAGTTTGCCTAAAAATAGGTAAACAGATTATTATTACAAAAATAAAGATTAGTAGTATTGGTGATTTTTGTTTTAGTGATATAGGCAATATCAATGTTATTGTAAAGACAGTAGTTTTGTCATGTTTCTTTTTTGGTTATTGTGTTGAATCCTCAAATGTTATGTGTTGCAATATTTAAAAGAAGGTTTCACAAGTTTTGCATAGATATAGGAATTTGGAGTGAGTATAGTAGTAAGGTTGAAGGTAGTGATAATGGAATAGAAGGAAATAAAGGTTGTTGTAATGGTATTCAAGATGTAAATGATGGTGAGTTTGATGTAAATATTGTTGAGTATGGATTTGTTAAGTTAAGAGAATTAATTTGTATTGTATTTGATTTTAGTAAGATGTTTGAATAATGCCAAATAGCTTGGAGTAGTGGTATAAAATGATTAGTAATGGTTTAGGTTCATATAAAAGGTAAATATGGGCTTTACTATAATCATTTTTAATAGAAATAGTTAATGTATAATCATAGGCATTACTTGGTAAATAATTGAAACTATAAATATGTCATAAGAAAGAGACAATTGTTTGTGGATGTGGAAGTAGTGGAAAATGGTTATAGACTAAGAATTTATTATAGCATATATAAAGTTGTATAGAGCCATAGTGTTCATTGACAATAACAGTATCATCATGGCCAGATAGAACAGTTTCTACTAGCTGTAGATAAGTGTAATTTACAACATTATCTTCAAGAACAGGTTTGGTATATTGTGTGTTATTAAGTATTAGAGAATATTTTAAAAGAATAGGTATTGATAAATAGAATCCATAATCAGATCATTGTGGAATAAAGTGGTCAGATAAAGGTTCTGATTTATTTAATAAGTGTATTAAGTACTTACTATAGTCTAGTTTAATTGATATTGTTAGTGTAAAGTTGTAAAGATTAAATGGTATGTAATTGTAAGGATGTATGTGTTCAAGAAAGAAATAAAGAGTTTGTAAATGTGGAAGTAAAAGTAGGCCTTGATGGGCTAGCCATTTGTTATAGCATAAGTTTGGATTAACTAATGTATTATATGATGGATCTTGTAGTGTTTTCTTGAAGTATGATGATGCAATGGGATTTAAAAAAATAAAAAGTTCCTCTGTAGATTTGATCACTATATGCTCAGCTCTTACAGCTGTGAAGAGTGTCATAGCCTGCTCTGTACATTGTGTCTAAGCATCATAAACTTGGTTTTCTGCGTAAATAGACTTTTCCACCTGTCTACTTACATTATTCTCTTTTAAGAATGGTCTACAAAGAGTGGAGAACATCATGATCTTAGAAGTAATAGCTGCATTAATATGTTCTACAGAGGAATTTATTGAAAAGAAGTTTCTGTAAAGAAGAGTGAGTCTTCTAGGATTGATGGTTCATGAAAATTCAAATTGAATTTATTTTGTTAAATTTTTTTAGCCTCTGAATATGCTTTTTCTTGAAAATGTTTAACAATTTCTAGAAAATTCATAGAGAGATTGTTAGTATCAAAGTAGTTATGACATGGGCTAAATAGTTTGTGTTAATGATTTTGGTTGTAAGAAAGTCAATTGCTTGTTGTTGGTTAAGTTTATTAATATTATGATTTTGTGTAGTAATATTTTGGTAAATTTTTAGATATTGATAAAAGTAATAGCTTCTTTATTTAGGATTTGTTTTAGTTTGATTATTGGCACAAATAAACTCTTCAGCTTTGATTGCAAGGTCATCAAGAAGTTGAGTAGATATTTTTTCTTTAAAGGTGGCTTCATGTTTGGCATTGATATAGAAGACTGAGGCATCAATATTAAGTTGTTTCCAAATTTCACTTTCTGTTTTAGAAATTCTTCATAAGATTTATTTATAATTTCTTTAAGAAGGTTGCTATAGTTGTGTATATATTGGTAGTCAAGTTGGTTGTTTTGGGCTGTGGTTTCTTTTGTTTTTTCTTTTTCTTTAAGTTTTGTTTTGTCAAGATGTATATAGTCAGAGTCAGTACAAGTGTAAATATAGTAGTTAGCATGTCGAATAACCTTATTACATCATTGTTGAAGGTTATGAGGTTCAGTAAAGGAGATTTCAATAGGAAGAAGCTCTTTAAGATGTTTAATGAACTGTTGTCAAAATTGGAACCTTAGTGCATTTTTGATTTTAGTTTCATTAATAGGTTCAGTAAATTGCCAGTTGTATAAAGGAAAGAATTTTTTAAACCATTCATTAAAATGGTCTACAGAGTTGTTAAGTGATGGAATGTTATACTTTTTAAGAAAAAGAGTTTTAAAAATATTAAAAAGAAGGTAAATATTAAATCTGTTATTCATTTTGATATTCAAATATTGTTCTTTTTTGTTAGTTGTTATTACTGATGAGCTAACTGTAAACCTTTTGGATCTGAGTTTGATGTCATCAGCAAATTTGGTATAGTTGATAGATTGGTAGTTGTTAGATAAATAAAGATGGATTCTGGCTAGGTTGATACAAAATTGTAAGCAGTTTTGTGTTTTGTATAGAGGAATAGTAGCAGATGATGCAAAGATTTCAGGATAGTTAAGTTTGATGAATAAGATGGTAGTAAATTTATGGATTAGTTTTTTGAGACTTTTTTCTAAAATATCAAAAGGAATTGTAACCTCATAGTCAATATCTGGATTGGTTTTAAAAATAATGTCAGAAAGAAATTTAGGTCTTTTTCTAGCCATTTGATAGATAATATGATAAAAGCTAACTGTGAGAGCTTTTTTATTTTTAGTAGCTGGCTTGATTTCTTTTCTAGAATAAAAGTCAAAAAAATGTTGCTTAAGAAAGTTAAATAGGTCACAAGAGAGTTGTATTTGCAATTTTGTATTGTTTTCTATTTTGGTTATAACTGAAAAGTTGGTCAACCAGTTGAATATTGGGTTAGCTTTGTTTTTGATATTAGGAGGTAAAAATTGATTTTGTTGAGATTGTTGTTGTTATTTTTGTTCTTGTTTCTGTTGTTGTTGATATTGTTTTTGTTTTTGTTTTTGTTTTTGTTTTTGTTGTTATTGATATTGTTGTTGATTTTGTTATTGTTGTTGTTTTGTAGTTGTTGTTGTATTATTAATATTCATGTTAACATCTTCATCATTTTGGTTGTTATTGAGTGATGTAAGATGATCAAGTTGTGAAGTAAGTGGATTTTGGGGTTGTTGTTTAGTAATTGGATTTTGGAGTTGTTGTTTAGTAAGTGTTTGTCGAAGTTTATTAGCAAATAGAGTATTATTGTTTGAGGATTTTTGTTGGGTTTTTTTGAAAGAACCTTGTTAAGAGTTAAGTTGATTTTCAATACAGGATTTATAATATGGTTTGTCATTAAAAAGCAGTATATCATTTGCCAAATAATGCTTGTTGTTGGTTAGTTTATAAGTAATAAGTTGGTTACAAGTAGGACAAATATGTTGGTGTATAGCTGGCAAAGGAGATGAGCTAGGTGATGCTGGTATGAATTCAGTAGAATCAGTGATGTTTGTTGCAATTTGTTTTTTATCTTTTGATTTTTTAGTAGATTGTCCAAATTTATTTTGTTCATATATTAGGTTTTTTTGTAAAAGAAAGTTAGTATAAAACTTGTTACAAATGCAAGTAACAATACTGCTAGTTGCAGGAGCTTTAATATAGTGACAGCATTTAGTGTTGTCTCTGAGTTCAATATTAAAACAGTTGTTTGGTTGTTTGCTAGTAGGAATAGAGTGAGAGGTAAGTGGAGTCTCTTCATACATTCTGATACCAAACCTTTTTGCAAAGTTTTTATAAAAATAGTCAAGATCAACAGAGTCTGGTTCAGAAGTTATAAGAGTAGACATGTTGTAATCTAGCTAGAATAGCTTAAAGAATAGGTTTGTTTGTCTTCTTTTTTTATCAATTGTAAATTATAGTTAATTTTTTTAAAAATATTAACTATTATTTATAATGATTTTTCAAGAACTATTAGTCTAAATTGGCTAAAACTCTAATATAATATAGTTTAATGCATATACTATTTACAGTAAAAATTCAACTAACTTAAATCACTAGTTATTAAAAAAACTAAATCTAAACTTTAAGAAAATTTAACAAAATATTATTATATATTATTACTAATTACTAATGATAATACTTAAAAAAATTGCTATATATTGTTAATAATTTAAGAATTACTAATAATATATATTATTTTTAATTTTTTTTTGATATAGTAATTAAAGATAAAACTCTAACTACAAGTAATAGTTCTGCTATAATGATATTTAGATTAGCTATAAAAATAGATATAAAAGGTTCTGAAGGTTTATTTTGAGAATAAAATAGTTCTAAGATTAAAATAATAATCTAAACATGATCTAGTAATGTTAATACAGATGCAAATTTAGAGAGTTTAAAATAAAATGTCCAAGCAGAAGTGTTAAATATAGTAGAAAACTTTTGAGAAAACTTCTTAAATAAGTAATATAAAAAAGTTATATATATGGCCAATTGTATATTCTTTTTGTAATAGTTCACAAAATCATATTATTAAAAAAGTTATTAATAAAAGTCATCAAAAGACCAAAAAGGTTATCTTAACAAAAAAAAAATAAAACTTATATATATTTCTATAATAACTTACTTTTATTTAACTACTTATTATTTTTTTATCTTTTTTCTATATTTAATAAATTTATTTTAAATTTAATTTTTTTTAACTTTACTTCTATTTTATCTAATTTAAACTATTGCTATATATATTATTAGGAGCTTTTAATAAACTTACAATAAAGAAGCCAAGGATGATAATTCTAGTATAGTAGTTGGATTGTTATCCTTTAAGTAGCAGGTTTAAGGTTCAAATCCTACTTACAATAAAATTTGAAAATTAATCTGTATTACAGAAACTGTTTCCTGTTGATTAATTGGGCTCATGCAGCTATAATCTAAATATACTAAGTTGGGTCCTACTCATCATTGAGAGCTTAGAGTATTTATGTGAAGTGTAATATTACATATATATAAAGGAATGTTAATAATTAGTATTGCATAAGACTTTAGTGCAAACTTATGATAAGACCACTAGACACAGAAGACTAAGGAACTAAAAAAACAGAATCCCACTTAAAAATTCCCAAGTAAAGAGGTAGTACAAACTTTTAACAGTGCTGTCAAACTGATGAAAGCCTATGAAACACTTTCATAAAAACAGACAGATAAACTAGATAATAAGATATATAGAGAAGTATATAACCAACTAGGCTACTAGAATCACTAAAAGAAAAAGATACTAAGATATACTATATTGGGCCATCTGAATTGGAAATTTAGAGAGTCTGTTGGTTCTGAGCTGCAGTTAGTAGAAAATGATAAAGAAGGTGTTAGAAGAATAGATACCAAAGTTGGATGAACTTTACAAAAGTAGAAATAGTATAATGTAATAGTTTAAAGTTAGCCTTGCCTGCAAGTATTAGGTAACTATAGCATGTTACATAAAATTAGATTAGCTGTATATGGGACATAGAAGGCTCTAGTAATGATACTTCTGAGGATATACTGCATAAAATAAGATATGAGGTTCTAAGGATACAGGTAAGCATTTAAACCTTTTTAACTGACTTACATAGTGAAGATGATCTAGTGATACAGTAAGAATTGCAGTACAGAAAGTTTAAATAGGCAACATTCCTAGTTGAATTACAAGTATGACAGCTATTATAGAACTATTAGTAGACTACTTAATTAGATACCAAAAGTGTACATGTGACTAGTTGTACTTTCTAATATAAAAAGACTTCTTTAAGGTCTAGGCCATGAGTTTCTATATTCTAACTACTGAATAAAAAGCTTTAGCTTCAAAAGAAGCTAGTTTAACTACAAAAAAAAAACCAATAAAGAAGCCTAACAAGACTATTATATATTTTAATAATAATACATATATCTATTATAAGTTTTACAGAAACAAAAAACTTTGACAAAACTAATCTTTTTATTTGCAATAATAAACTTTTTATTTACTATTAGTTTAACTTTTCTACTTTTATAAAAGATATAGCTATTATTGAAATTTTTTAAATTTAATCAAATCGAATATTAAATTAATTTAAATTTGGTTAAATTAAATATATTCTTAATTTGATTTAATCAAATATTTAATTCAAATGCCATATTTTTTTAAAAATAAGCATTTCTTGAATATAAGCACTTTTAAATTATGTAATACCCAAAAATAAGCACTTTTAAAATTATATAATACCTAAAAATAAGCACTTTTAAAATTATATAATATCTAAAAATAAGTATTATTATTTTTTATAAGTATAAATAAGCATACTTTTGAATTAACTACAATAATACTTTTTTTTTAAATGCTTAGTTTTGTTAGCAAAAATATAACTATAAATAGTAATTTTATTTATTATTATATTTTTTTAATATACTGGTATTATAATTGTATTAAAATCAAAACAAATTACAAATTTATAAAGAATAAAAATCATAAATTTAAGCATTATATTTGAATTTTTTTTAAGCTATCCCTTAAACTATATTCTAAGCAAATTTGCCTAAAAAATTAAATTGTATTTAGTATTTTTTAAATAAAGTAATAATTTATTAATAATATAAAATATACTTTACTTATAAAATATATTCTTAAAAACATATTTTATAAACTTTATTATAAAACTTTTTTTAAAATATTAATAAACTTTTATGTATTAAAATTTTAAAGATTATATTTAAAAATTTTTACTATTAAAAATTTTTCAAGATTTTTTAAAATTTCATGTTTCCAAAGCTAAAAAAATTTTTACACTTTGTACAAGTCTAAATTTTTATAAGTAAATTGCAAAAATATTACTAATAAAAATTATCATCTTTTATATAAACTAAAATATTGTATTAAGAACTATAAGCTTAAAATTAATATTTAAAGAGTTTATTAAAAATTTGTAATAAATTTTTTTAATTAAAAAATTTTTTTAAATTTGTCTATTTTTAGCTTATAAGCAATATATTTTTTTTTCTTTATAATATAACATTAAATACTACTATAATATATTCTTTATTTTCAAATATTATTAAATAAAATTTTATTTAAATATTTTAAAATTTAAAAAAAGTAGCTCATAAGCATATTTTTAACAATTTTTTAGGCAAATTTGTTTAGAAAAGCTTACAAATTAAGTGATAATATAAATAAAATTAAAAAAAATCTTATTCTTATAAAAGCAAATTCAAGTTACACAATTGAATTAACACAATTTTATATTATAAACCAACATGTTTTTATATAATCCTTTAAATTATTACTCTTAATATTTAAAATTTTTTAATTACATCTTTTAAAAATTGGCATATAGCATATAATTTTGTAAAATATTTATAAATTATGTTAATTTTTTAATTTGCATTTGTTACAAATATGTGTTTGTACAATTCTTTTATAATTAAATTAATACAATATGCTATGCATCTAATATTCAAAATATAAGAATATTTTTTACAAAGTATTCTTTATACAATATAGATATTTGCTGCATTATCAAATATAATTGCAGCTATTTTTTCAAGACTTATATTATTAATAATCTTAATTTTTTTATCAAGAAATGCACCAATATGATAAGATATATCAGTATAATTTTTTGAAGCCCAAAGATATTCTTTATGCTCTTTAGTAATTATGCAATAAAAATAAATAGATTGATCTAAAAATAGTATTACAAATCGAATTAAAAAAATTAATTAGTTATCAACTAATCTTTTTAAATATTAACTAATCAATTACAAAATAATTTTACTATAATAAACTTCATATAATAAACCTCAATATAACAAAACTTGATATAATAAATCTTAATATAACAATCTACAATAATATAACAAATATTATTTTTACAGCTATTATTATTATTCTTAAAACATTTTATAAAAAATTAACCAAATAATTATTCTGCTAATTTGATAAATTATTAGTTTTGCTATAATTAATGTAATATTTATTATTTATGAAAATAGTCTAAAGCCTAATATATATGAAAATGCTAATCAATTTGTAAATTAAAAACTACAAGATTTCAAATAATCTCTACATTTATGTTCTAACTAAAATTCTATTTCTGATTATAACTCATATAGATATTAGTTAAATGTTTCTTTTATTAAAGCTTTAAAATATTTTATATTATTTAAAATTTAATAAATATAATTTTTTACAAGTAGTAAAAGTTTTTTAATACATATATATCTTTGAAATTAGGGATTTCAAAATTAATAAATAAGTAGCATATTCTGAAATTTATTGTATTTTAAAATTTTAAAAATAGAAAATAAAATAAGAATGTCTAAAGATCTTTATTTAACAAAATAAATAAAAAGGGTGTGGTGACTTAGTGAAGTGGATTAGTTGTCATACCCCCAAGTAGTAGGTTGTGAGTTCAAAACCCACCGATAGCAAAATTTGGATAATCACCTATGAATATATAGATAGTATTATGGTGATGGCATTCTGTTGATCAGTTGAGATAGGATACCTGTAACTATGGTCACACCAGCATGACTGGCAGGTCTGGGGCATCTG